>CAXKVY010009372.1:0-38703 GCA_964058915.1 Tetropium fuscum | reverse complement strand
GTGGGAAAAACTACGGGTATCCATGTAATGAATAATTGATAATATCGAGAGAATAAAAAGTAGATTACTTTGTTAGATATTCTTCTATATAAGTACAGAGCCCAAAAAACAAAACAATAACGTAGAAAAAAAACTATAGACGCAGTTGCATGTTAAGACAATATTAAGACAATAATAACATATGTGTAAATGTAAATGTATTTGTTTTGTTAGTCGCTCCCTAAAAATTACTTAGTATGCATTTACGTTCTTGCATCTAAAATTATAACTAGACTTAGGCCATGCTCGATTTCTTATAAGATGTATTGGAAGTATTTATTTTTAATATATTGATAAAACAATTTTCGGTTTATCTATGATATTAATAAAGATATTTGTACAAAATTTATATACCACTTCCCTACGTTATTGACGTCAGTTCCCTACAATATTTTATATTTTTATGACAACTAGGCGTTAGAATTTTTTTCTTGTCAAGAGGGGGGGCGTCTGGAAAACGTTGGGAACCTCTGCTGTAATATAATTCCACGTGATTATGTGCTTCGTACTAATCCCATATACGTGTCAGATCCTTGTGTAAGCCTTGTTGGCTGAGTATGTACTTGGCGGTAGAAAAAATCGGCATTGACCTATTAATACCTAATTTAAATCATAACAATTTGTATTGTTTAGCAGAATATAAATTACATGTATTGACATGTGTTATAAATGCTAATTCGGCCGAGATAATATCAATTTTTTAGTAATTGGAGGTGGGCGATGGAACAATGTTAGGATATGTTAATGCTCCGTTAATGAATATTATCTGTATGGAAATCGTATTGATTAATGATTAGAGTTTCACTTGGTGCTGTTTTAATGTCATTTAGTAGAGTATGTGAAATATTTTGTTCGAAAATTTTTTATGATTTAACGCGACTCCATGGACAATGTTTGTTCTGGTGAATAAAACAAAAGCCTAAAATTTCTACCTCCTAAGTTGACCGCAACCCCTTTTTTTCGCCATTTTGGGGTATTTTGGACATTTTTAGGGGAAGTATTCTCATAGAAGGATATGAAATAGTTGCTTGGCGGATGGATTATCTTCGAAAAATAAAAAAGTTTCGAAACGAAGGGCCGAAAATTTATTACAATGACGAAACATGGTTCAACGAAGGATATACTGTGAAGAGAGTCTGGCAGGATGAAAACATAAAAAATGCACGGCAAGCTGCGATTGAAGGCTGGACAAGTATGTTTCTTTCTCTTCCTTGTAGCTCAGTTCTGTGTCTTCCAGATTCTTTCTCTCCAAACTTTCATTTCCAACTCTTTTCTCTTCTTGATTAATTTTTGTTGACCCTTTCTCTGTACTTGGTATATAATTATTTTCACCGGATTCCTCAACATTTATATGTATTTCTTTTCTCGCCTCCTCTGCTTCTACATTTTGTATTATCTTGTTTCCTAAATTCCAATTTCTGTCATCCTTGTTTTTATTTTCTAGAACTAAATTTTTCCGTTCAGTCCGCTCTTTAAGACTCAAAATGTTTACATTCCTTTTTTCCTCGCTGTCTTCTATCTCCTCGTTGTTACTTGGCTTTCGTTGCATTTCTTCTTCTTCTTGTACGTTTTCCTCATTATTTAATATGTTGATTTTATTTGTTTTGCTTGCATCAGGGCACATATTTTTTATTCTGTTAGCATCATCAAAGTGTGTATTTTCTTCATTTATAATTACATCTTGCAGAACAATAATTTTCTTTGTTTCGCTTCCCGAATCTACTAGAGGTACTAGATAGTAAAGTAGTAGGTACTTAGCGGCAGAATTTCAATAGAATGTATTTAATTACATGTAGTTCATTTAATGGCTGTATAGGTATATATGAACACTGCACTAATCATACTTCTATACCTAGTTCAATTGCTGGAAATCGATGTTTTACGGATATAAGCAGGATAGAAAAGGACGTGAAGACATTCAAATTTTCAGTAATACATGTTAAAGCAAGATATGATTAAAAGTCGACCATAACAGTAGTTAATGAACACCCTGTTCATTCTGTGGGTAGAAGCTAATGTCATATACCAGTGGAGTGAACAGGCGTTTATTTCTTTTATATGCAATTTTTTTAATAGAAATTACTCTAAACACATGTACAAAACGTGCTGCACGTCTTTATATGATGGAAATATCTAAAATAAATCTCCTAAAGCTTATTCCACAAACACACCTTAGCATCGTAACACCGTAACATCGTAAGCAAAATGTTGTTTGGCACACTACTCACCAACACAATGTGACTTGCAACACTTATACTGACCATTACAAACATGGCCGAAAGATGTATAAGTGCCAAGTATACACCATAGATGGCAGTCCTATTTACAAAGACGAATCTATTATTTTATTAGCATATAAACTTAGGTATACGTAATTTATACTGAATGTGTTCGTTCAGTGTTCAGTTACTGGTACATTCACCTTATAATGTTATTAAATAGTGACATTAATTCCACGTTTTTAAGATAAGTATTAAGGTATTAAGGTGCAAGGTATTAAGGTATTTTTATTTTTTGTTGAGAATTTTTTGTTTTATTTTTGGATGAGGGTGATTTATTTTATTTGTCTTATTTAATTTTTTGTCGAGAATTTTTTGCTTTATTTTTGAATATAGGTATATTTATTTTATGCCTACACCCATGAGTAACATTGTGTAGGTCAGGGTTGCCGGTTGTTGAACTACACATACTTATTAGAAAGACTGTAGCAACTTTATTTGTTCTCTTAATATCTCCCGTTAGAGAGAAGATATAAAGTTTAGGTTTTCACTGGCTTTTTGTAAATTTTGGGCCAAATTAGTTTAATGCTATCTACCTATGTAAAATGATATACAGCCTGCCATTTAAAATTTTTATGCAAACAATAACTGTTAACGATGTCAAACAGCGCCCTCTAGCTACCACGGCAAAATTTATTGTGACAAAGTTTATATTGTATATTATTAAGGCATAAAATCTCTTTTACACGAGCTCCAGTTTGTTGAATTTCGTTATCCCAAATCAGAGTTATCCTTATTTTAAGAGTTCTGTCTGCGGCCGTGAAAAACATGAAATCGTAGCCATATAACTGTAGCGTTATTAAAAAAGATTAGGTTATGAAATTTTAAACATATATAGAGAAAAGTACAATCTGTGTCGCTGCGTGATATTTTAAAAGAAAGTAAATAGTTTTTTTTCTACGATTTTTTGAAATTTCAAAGTAAAAAAAATGGAAAACAAAAAACGCTACGACATAGATTATGATTACATATACCACCAAAGAATAATTCGTTTAAATATGTAAATTCTAAGTATTTTTAATTATGTGGCTCTTTTACCGATTTTATCGTCCTAGGAGCTGGCGGCATCTGCGATGAATTTGCGAGTCCGCTGTACGCGTATTCAGTGTGATTTGTGGCCCCGTTTTACGTGTATTATTATGGACAGCATTTAAATAACAGTATTACATGGTATTACAGTATTACATGGTATTAGGTACATACAACACCAAATGGTTGAATTATTATAATTCATATTAAGTCTATTTTATATAGCAGTATTTGATAAAAACACATAAAACCTTTGTCATGAAAATAGTTTATTTTTATTTTGTTCACATATTTTATTTTTGACTCAGTGAAACAGACAAAGGAATAAAAAATCAGTATTATTTCAGATTTTATTTAGAAATTGAAATACAATTAATTATTTTTATAAATTATTTTAAATAAAGTTAGTTTCAATATAATCTTAAAGAACTTTCATAGTCATGATAATCATAGTCATGGAAATAATATAATATAATATTTTGTTTTATTTATTTTCCTATATATGTGAAGGTATGTAAACACTATTTTCAATGTAGAATCGTGACGCCAAAAGGTACTGAAACAATATAACAAACTAGATACATTATAAAAAAAGTCTCAGCGATTCCCAAATTTTAGATTATATAGTTTCGCAACAACACAGCAAGGTATTATGAGCATTATAAACATTTTAAGTAAGGCATGAAGAACAGATTTTCATATTTTTTATTAGTTTGGCGACCAACCTGTATTATCCTCCGATTTAAATTTGTTGTTAGGTTTAAAGGTAAGTAGAATTTATA
Organism: Tetropium fuscum; assembly: GCA_964058915.1. Classification (NCBI taxonomy): domain Eukaryota; kingdom Metazoa; phylum Arthropoda; class Insecta; order Coleoptera; family Cerambycidae; genus Tetropium; species Tetropium fuscum. The sequence continues at coordinate 34,574 of CAXKVY010009372.1, read as the reverse complement.
CAAATTCTAGTAGTTTATACAAATAGAGAGTGAATAGTGACTTTGAATAGTGAGTTTATACAAATAGTGCCTTTTGTTGAAAAAAAATTAGAGTATTGGCCATTGCCAGCAGTAGAAATTCATATTTAGGTTAAAAATATTCTCACAGAAATGAACTCCCCGAACTTATAAAATATACACAGAACCTAATAGTAAGTTATTATTATACAGCCAATATACAAATAAATGTGTTGCAAATACTAGATAGATATGGTATAATTTAGATTTGCTGTAATATTTTATTTTTTAAATAATTTGTGTCATGATTAGTTCGCGAAAAAAAACTATAGGTAGAGATACACGGCCAAAGAACAAAAATTTTTTCTTCGCCGTATTTTTAGCTCGTGAGATTCAAATTTCATGGAAAAATCGTGGTAATTTCTACTTTGTTTTATAATTTACTAATTATGTGTCTTTGATCAATCGGATCCGTGGATTCACCGTACCTATGTATTTTAAACATGGCATTAGTAAAATAATAAAAATAAAATCAAATAATTTAGGTACAATGATGTACCTAAATCAATAAATTATCACATTGCTATCAAATGTAATTACCATATAATAAATAATGTATCTATATTATGTTGTGTATAATATACCACACAGCTTAAATAATAAATAAACTATTTAGAAATTATTAAATAATTAAATAAAATATTTCAGGCACAGCATGTCAAATTTATCAATAAAACGTAATTCATTTACGAACGTATAGGTATGTGTCGGATAAAAAATTAGAAAGGCATTCCTCAAACTATATTTTTTATTTCAACTGTATCGGCTTTTCTCAACATATTAGATTCGAGATAATCAATTGATTGATTATTTATAAAGTAATAGACTAGTAGCGTTGATTGAAGGAAAATTCTTCAATCAACCCTAGTAGTCGTTGATAGAAGGAATTTCAGTCAACGCTAGTAGTAAAGTAGGCATTTGCCTAATTTGTAAATAAATATGAAATTCTTTTCAAGCCGTAATGAAAGTTAACATTCGTACCTCATATTATATTTGCCTTCTTGGCAAAACCAATTTTTCAAGGAACACTAATTCTCAGTCTATGCTTTTTCTTCTTCTATAGTCCATGGTTGTTTCACTATTTTCGCTAGTAAACGCAAATAATCACTCACAGTAACTAAATACCCTCCAAATAATTTAATAGATACCTACTATACACGAGGCTCAGTTCAACCCTGAGTAAGATCACTATAGTGGCGTTGACCAACAGCAGAACACCGAACGGATAATAAACTCCACCTCCCGCTACTCTTAACTCTTAAGAAAAAGTTTAACCTTCCCCATCACTTTATATTAGAGATAGAGCAAAATGCGTTATACCAAAAAAGTAATTACAATAGCAATATTTAAAATACCTCTTCAAGTGCATATTTTTGAGAAAAATCCCGTTTTCTGATTGGCCATAACAGTTGCGCCCTCTATCGGCTATTTTTCAAACTTGAAAATAATTTCCATCGATTTTTCTTGGTAGATAGAAATTATTGTTTAAAGGTAATGGTATCCTTTAGTCTGTTTGTTGGAAGGATATGCTGATAAACAATTCGTATTTTAAGCTATTTAGCAAAATCTACATAGACCAAACGGGTCTCGTCTCGTTCTAAAATTGTTTTTGAATTTTTAAGCAGCTGTATCTTAGAAACTATTTGGTCTATCGAGACCCAATATAGTCTTCATTTTGCTAGAAATTTAGTCTACTTAAAAAGTGTAGGTACACAGTGCCTTTTGCCTTGGTGGTAAAAATTGCGAAAAGCTGAAAAAGAGTCCGAGAATTTAATGGTTTTTCAAATATTTAACAGTGATGCCCTCCGGCTTCTGAGGTAGAAATATAAGATTTGCCATTAGGTACCAGTTTCATCACATACAACATATAAAAAATAGAAACTACCTCATATGTTTGATGCGAGACCCCACCCCTGATTTAGTACGATTTGCATGTACTAATGTGAACGGTTTACGGCATTTTGACATATCAAATACATCAAAGCTAGCATATTCTCGCCATAAATGATTGAAATTAATCAATGTCAGTTTAATGCCTCTCAGTATATTGATATTCATAGGATATGGTAATGCTGCACATAATATCATAATTCCTAGCGCATTCGCCACAATTCAAAATAGTGTTAGTATCAATATTTCAATGAAATATGCCGTCTTCTGTTGTACCTTTATAATGGATAATTATCAACTGTAATGATATACTGAACCAATAGCTGTTGCTAAAGGATAGCAATTCAAATCAAACTGTATTTAGCAAAATATTACCGAAATCGATTAAACGTTAAAATATGGTATTAGAGCCGAATTTATAATCGTATACCCACATAATGCGTCACCATGTAAATCATACCAATAAGGCCAACGTCTCAGAGCCTGCTACATGGTTGAGACAATATTAGAGACTATAGAGGTTCTATAAAGTTCGAGTGATAATTTCCGATTTATTTTATTCGAATATAACGCGCAAAAGCTGTGACTTCAAGCAAACAACATCCATTAATCACCGCTTGTTATAGTACAAACTGTGTATGTATGTATGTATTCTGAAAATAATTAGTCACAAGGATAATTTAAAAAATATATTGCTCGGCAGTAATTTATGGCATAGCAATACAGCATATATAACTCTTTCTGTATACATATATTACGCGGACACTAACGACAAGACATGTCATCGGTGTCTTTTATTTTTTATATGGTGAATTTTAAATCAGGCGATTAGAGAACACGTAACGAGGTACTGGTTTATTTTCAACCGGAAATTTTCATATACTTAGGTATGTTTAAAATGTACAAAGCCAGTTGAAATCTATGAATTATTTTACTATTTTGAAACTGATTAAATAGTTTGCATTTAAAAGTCTATTAGAAAAAATACAATGTAAGATTTAAATAAGATTTAAAGAAGCATCGATTTACGCTACTAAATTATATATGAGAAACGTTTTATTTGCCCCTATTCCACGCCTCAATTTACGACCACTCTAGCTATCAAATGCAATAGTTGGCACTCACTAGTGCCGAATAATAAAAACCCATGAGAATTAATGACGTAGGACTTGGCTGCCCCCGTGGCTGGAAGGCCAAATAGACGAAACGGGATTCGTTCCAAATGCTCCTTGGAAAAGTCGGACTTTGATTATATAAATTATAATAAGAAATTAACAATTGTTTACTCCTCTTGATTTTTAAGTTCATATCCACTTTTCTCTCTAAGTGTAATGATAATCAATATCAATATATACCGGGTTTCCAGCGCTTTAAGAAAAATTTTATTGGCTTTCATCTCACCTATATCCTATTTAACTTAAATATGTTACAAAAAATGATTATGCAGGGTTTTAAACAAGTAGGAGAGATCCGGGTAAACATCAATTGGCGAGCAGCTCGTGTGGTACTTTCAGGTATGTGAGGAGGGGGCATCTTTAAAACAATATCTTCTGCTAGTAAGGTATCCTCGTCCACTTTAATCGCTGTTGGATGTACTCTGAAGGGTAATAATTTTCTTCAGATTTTTTTCGAGATATACGCATTCTAAACTGACTAAACTTTTGGATTACATGAGAAATACTAAAATAAAGTAATTTGTAAAGAGATAACGGTCAATATCAATTCTGGTGAGTATGGCTGGGGTTTTATCGCCCATTTTTTCCTCAAAAAATTAATGGCCACCGTTTTTGCATCGTTACTCGCAAATTTATAATAGTAGGGGTGTCAGAGCTTTTGATTTGGACCTTGGATGGAACCCGTTAAAACAGGGCTTAAATGAAAGATCATAATCCATAATCCTTGTATAATCATCCGTTGAACAACGTTTGTGCAAAACTTTTTTCTCTAAAATCATTATTTTTCCATTATTGAGAGAAAAGTGAAAAAGTGGCGTTTTCAAAACTATTTTGCAATAAAAAACCATGACGCGAATTATGACATTGCATACTTTATAAATTATATTTATTTTAACGTTGGTTACACTTCGTAACATAATCTAATCGTTATGTTACTGTCATATAAAAGGCCCGCTGCGCTGACAATCAACAACATTACATTTGTATACGTATGCAGTACGAAATATAGTTTATTCTTGTGCGAATATAGTTATTTTTGGCACTTCTTCTGTGCAGACACTTAAGTCGTGTATCTCGTTCATTGTAATTTTTTTAATGGCTCAGTATTTTTTTCTCCGACACCCCTACTATAATACAATCGACTTTTAACTAGCTTTGAGCTATCCCCCAGCTACTCACCGGTCATCCGGTCAATCACGTCAATCGAAAACGAAAAACCTTAAACGACTGGAATATTATGCTCATCTAGCATATTTAATATCCTTACCCTTAAAACCCTTAAAATCCTTACCCTTAAAATTACCACTTCGCACTGTCCTGTTCACGAATATGCTATGTAAAGTACGAATTGAATTAGTTTCTTACTATTCCATAAAACTAACTGTAAACTTGACAGTTGATTAAGCATCCCATGCATAAAGCGTTTGCCTTAAAATGAAGAAAAGCGATAAAGATTCAATCAGCAATTAAATACAAAAGGAAACCAGCCTATTTAATAATCATACAAATAAACACCTGTTTTAAATCTTAATTAAACGAGCGTCACCCAGCCCTCAGCATTATTAGCACCTCAACCGCTAGAGTGTGCATTCCGCTGTTTAATATATATGTAAAATAAATGCATGCCAGCAAATTTATTATGTGATTTTCAAACATGCCTTATTAAAAGAAGAGTTATTTCACAGATATGCATAGCATAAATATCATTTGCATTTTAGAAAAGCGATTTTGTTTTATGTGAGAGGAGCACAAGACGAGATTAGGAATTTTAGATTTATAATGCGGGGGAATTTTAGAAGCGGAGATGAAACTTAATATAAGAATGTATGCATACATTATGCGATAAATCGAAGTGGTATCGTTCACGATGTTTTATTTATTATGAACATTGCCGTGGAATGCGTTTCTGTTGCATATTCTATTTAAAAATGTTTACAAGTTTCCAATAATAATAATAATAATAATAATAAAAATAATATTTATTTTATAAATCAAATTACAGGGAGTAAGAAGTTTTAATTATAACAGCGTTAATTATAGTATTAATTTACAAAATAAATATAGATATACATCCATTTTAATTAAAAAAACTTGCGAATGGATTGATACATCTAAATACAATTCAGAAAAATTTACTAGTAATCAAAAAAGAAAAAATAGAAGAAGAAAGAGTAAAGGGAAAGGGAAAAAAGGGAATCAATAAGAGATCTGTCGCTCTCTCTCAACCATTCTTTAACCAATTTCTTAAAAATAAATATATTTACGCAATTTTTAATGTCAGAAGGCAAATGATTATACAATCTCTGTCCAATATAAACAAAATGGCTTTTACCTATATCTTTTTTTGCTAATCTATCATCTAATTTGATGAAGTCATTTGTTTTTTGTCGAGTACAATAAACGTAATCTATAGGTTATAAAAAATGCTTGTTTTTATAGAGATACATTAGTATAACTTTAGCGTAGATCTGTCTTAAGTCCAATATTTCTGACTCACGGTATAGTTGATCAGTACAAAATCTGATGTTTTTATTTAAGATTATCTTTATAATTTTTTATGCAAAGTTTCTAGGCTTTGAATATATTTTCCTTACACCTCCCCATGCTATTATACCATACTGAAATATCGACTCAGCAAGAGCATAATACAATATTTTCAACTGTTTGTAATTCAAAAACGCTTTTACTATTTTGAATTTGTATATTAAATGTCAGAGTTTTCGAAGAATATTGCAGTATAATCTGCCAAAGATATGATATTGCCTTCTGAAGGTAAGGCAAGTAAGTCACTAATATATATTGTAAACAGGACAGGGCCTAGAACTGTGTTACCCCACAAGTCACAGTTCTTTCGTCACTATCAACACTGTCAATTACAACCATTTGTTTCCTTTTCGTTAGATAGTTACGAAATAGGTCTAAGGCATTTCCACGAATTCCAAAGTTTTCGAATTTATTTAAAAGAAGTTTATGACTTACCCTGTCGAAAGCCTTAGCTAGGTCTACGAAGACACATAGCGCTGGTTTACTGCGATAAAGTGCAGTATATAATTTAGAGGTTAGATTAGTTATTGCATCTTGAGTAGATTTGTTTTCACGAAAACCAAATTGCATATCATTAAGTAGTTTGTTCTTATCCATATAGTTACATAATCTCAACTTCATGATATTTGCAAATATTTTGGCTAATGCAGAAACCAGCGATATGGGTCTAATTTGACATTTTTTTTTCACCATTTTTAAAAATAGGTTTTATGATCGCAGTTTTAAAGTGAGATGGTACATGTCCTGTTTGTAGACATTGATTTATTATGTAAGTGAGGGGATCTATAATAAAATTAACGTTTTTCCATTTTTAAATTAATGATGATATTATGTCTTCACGACTAGTTGGAGTCAAGAACATTTCTGTGAAACACAATTTCTTTTAGGTTCCGAACTATAATTATTGTTTGTAGCTTGTATTTTACTAGCTAATATTTCACCTATTTCGGTGAAGTATTCATTAAAATTATTAGCAATTTCTAATTTGTCATAAATTGCTTTGGACTTCTCCAAAACAATGTTACTGATAGCGTCTTTTTTATTAGGATTCCGATTTAAACGTGTCCCAAATATGTTTCGCTGAATTAATATTTTGCTCAATTTTTTGTTGAAAGTATTTATTTTTTGTTATTTTTACCAATGAATTTATTTTATTTCTATATAATAAATAGATAAAATATAGGTAAAATGCAATAATATTTTAATAATTATTGTTATAACTATTATGGTAGCGGAGGGTTAGATTTTTTCTTGTAAATTATGCAGAGGCCCAGAAAATGTTAGGAACCTCTTCTCCATAGATATTTATTCTCTATTAAATTATATCTAGTATGGAAACCGCGACCTTTTTCGAAGAATTACCAGCGTAAAATAGTTTCATTGTTATATCCGAAGAATTCTTAATCGCAATTCCAGCTGCAGCCTCTTGGAATTTTAAGTTAAACGCAACGCGATCGCTGAAAAAACTTGCAGAGATTTATGCAATAACAGTTTTAAAAAAACTCGGAATGTAACCGGCTTCCAACCACGGGCTTCGTCCGTATCGCGGGTTTTGTAATCGAATCTCAATATATCGTTAATTAGACGCAGGAGTTAATGAGAGGATCCGGTTTTTAGAGTTCCTTTGCTACGCTACTATCAGCACCAGCGTCCAGAGTGTGGTATGGTACAGATAGTATTTCAGCTGCATTTCTAGATCTAGCGAATGCAATGAAATAAATCGTGGCGCGCTTGACTTTCAATGTTTTTTTATAGACCTCTAGTTTTATATATATCTATATCTATATCTATATATATATATATATATATATATATATATATATATATATATATATATATATATGTATATATATATATATATATATATATATATATATATATATATATATATATATATATATATATATATATATATATATATATATCACACGAAAACAAACCACTTAGAAGTTGTACAAGTTCTTTCACCTTTCTTGAGGATCTTCATAGCAGTATACGATTTATTTCATTGATCATTTATACTTGAATTTAAAATATTAATACTCCAACATTTGCAGTGACGTTTTATGACATTAGTTTTTGACGGAACTCATTCTTAGAATACACAAACCTAGTCTACTATTTATATTTGTTCTATTTGAACATATTATATATAAAAGCATTAGGCATACAGTTATCCAGAAGATGTTAAACTTTAAAATGCATAAAATCTTGTTGAACCTATTGAAAAACAACTACTTTTTCCAACTATATGCGGGAAAATATTGAATTATATATACAATAGAGTTCTAAAGCATTCAAAGAGGGAGTGATACAGAAATTGCTTGCTTAGTCAAAACTAAAATCATTTGTTGGTTGTATGTATTAATTGTTTCTTCGAAAATTCTCGAAAATAATCCAATTTTCACCCTGGATATATTTATTAGCTTTGAAATTCTTTGCTATTCATATTTATTTTGTGAAAAGTAATCTTGGGTTTGTAGCATTTGATTAAATAGAAATAAGCAAATAGACGAATAAGAAGGAAAACACACTTACCAGTGCTATATCTGGACACACATACGGAAATGAACCACTATACACAGGAAAACGAACCACTTAGAAGTTGTACAAGTTCTTTCACCTTTCTTGAGGATCTTCAGAGCAGTATAAATGATTCAGTATTCAGATCAATGAAATAAATCGTATACTGCTCTGAAGATCCTATATTTTGTTTGAAATTTTCGAACTGCGGCCTTTCATTATTTTTGAAATATTGTTCAATAATGAAGAAGACACGTTGTTCTATCATGTAACGCTCCATTTTTACTAACCCTAAACTGTCAGCTAACGAATTGTTTTTTGTTTAGGGTTGCCAACACTTTACTGCACACATGGCGGCAAATTCAAATCTTGCGTTAATTTTGAGACACCCTTATAAGAAGCTATTAGGCATTAAATATTAAATAAATAATAAAATACAAATAGGTATTATATATGTAGTATTAGTATATGTATTAGTATATTAGTTGTATATGTAATATTAGTAGAATTTATCATATTTTTCGGAAATTAGAAAAACGTAACTTGCCATATTTTAGACTATCCATGTCTAGATTTATAGGTACCTGCTTCGTAGTGGCTAGAGATCACTAACAGCGCCAGAAATCCTTTAACTAAGGGTTATGTTACAGACTCTGACTCTTCTTGTAATTTGCATATACAAGTGTAAAACAAACAACCTATGATATTTGCATTTTCTAAATAAATGTGGGAGTGTGCAATGTGCATGCCGACAATATTATTTAACGGCAAGACATTGCAAACGATTAAAAACGCAGGTCACTTGCGCTATTATGTCCGCTTCATGCGAAGCGAAAACCAGCAAACCATTAACAACAACAATAGACTGGAACTGGCCACCCTTTCACATGTAAGCGGAAACATAAAACATGATAGCCTTGATCAGTCCATCGTAATAGATTGTCGTTTGTCTTCAACTTCCGACTGCGGTCCGTATAATCATTAGTTTATAGCGGCTGACTACGCAGCGGCGGCCCGTGAGGGAGGACTCTCGGATCGATGTCCTGTACCTAGTTTCCCTCGATGAATCGGACGCTTGAAATGTGAGTCCATCAGCAAATAAGTCTCGACATATAGGTAATCGATAAGGCTGGTCTTTACTTGATGAAAATCCATGTCCATTCATAAGAAACACCTCATTTTTATATGATTTTCACAATATATTTTTGTCCATGACCTGTTTCTCTAGAATCTAGAATAATAGCTTCTTCAGATGGAGTATAAAACTCTATAAAATATAGAGAGTATGAAAACCCCTTTAAAGTCAGGCCGCCACTGGCTGATTGTGCGCGTATACATGCAACTGCATGAGACTACTAGAAATTAAAAACCTATACCTAAGGTAATCTTCAAATCTTGAAAGTTGGCGGTAACGTCACTAATTTATTTTTAATCTACAACATACGCTGTTCGAGTGTTCTTCGTTAAAAAATAATAAAACGAGAGCGACAACAAAAAGAAGCCCATGTTGATCACGATACTAAGACTACAAGATATGCTAACGCGCATGCGATCTCCCATCTCTCTCCCTCTGCTGACGTCATTCCGTGACAAATTTCAAATATTCAAATTTGACACATCTTTAAAATATATTATTTTAAAGTTAAAATACATTATATTATAAGTTTAAATACGTTATTTTAATTATTTTGTTCATTTGTGATTGTGATAAACAATGGTTTACTGTGCAATGAAGGGTTGTACCAGTAACAATAATAAAAAAAGTAAAAATTCTTCCAGTACATATCGATACTTTAGTTTCCAACTGCAGCAGAGATTTGCAAATTATGGGTGCAAAAGTGCTACCAAACGCATGATTTTAATATTAAAAATGCTTGGATATGTTGCATTTTTCTGATTATGATTTTCATGTTAAAGAAAAATTATTGCAATTGCCCAAAAATAAGTGGAAGTTGAAAGATAATGCTGTACCTTCACGTCCTTGCCTTCTACTTTTTTCTTTAATTATGGATGACATCATTATATTAATAAATAATTAAGAATATGAAATATATATGTTATAAACGAAAATCTAGGTAAAGGCTAAAGATGCCAAAAAAAAATTAGGTTATGGTTATGTCAAAACTTATCTTTCGTGCGGTTGTGTGTACATGCTAAATTGATGCCTGCTCTAAATAGTAAAAAAACTGCACTATAAAACGAATAATAATTATTGTACGAATTTAATCAGCAATATAAATTTAACACTAAAAAATCCAAAAACCAAACAAACAACATCCGTCATCTGCAAAATCAGAACAGCAACACGACACGGGAAGAAAATAAAAAATAACCGAAGCTAAATTGGCGCGTATATTTAAAGGAAATGTGAAAATATTATTAGTTATTTTGTGACGGTTTTGATAATTAATTATATAAAAAAACTAATGCATATGTATATCTATTTTTAGTAATTTTTATATATAAGGTATTTACCCGTTCACTTGCTTTAACTGGAAAGACCCCGTGCAGTTATAGAAAAGTAAAGGTGTAATGCCGCAATTACTAATTAATGTACAGGTTCTTTACAAACAATCCTTCTACTAAGTGCCATTCCAGTTCAAGGATTATAGACGTGGATAGTCATTGATTCCAGTTCGTGCCGTAGTAGACCTTTAACGGCAAAGTACCAGCTCCCAGCTCTCCGACACCAGCTATTTGCCAGTGTTCGGGGTACAGGCCCTTTAATGAGCGGGAATATCATGTTGGTTGGGTTGTCTTGTTCTTTTTGGTACCTACCTATACAGAGCATTTAATAACTTGGGAGATTATTTTTAATTCATGATAATACATATATTTTGCTAAAAGTAAATGCGTTACAAAAAATAAACCTAATGAAAGTGCTTTAATAACCGAGAAAAATTAAAATATAAAATGTTTCTCAAGTTCGTAAACACCCTGTATACTTAAACAATGTCCAAAATAGTTATATCGAGTAGAATCATAACGAAACTTTATAATAAAACCATGTAAAAAGCTTCCGTCTCCATATATCGCCATACATTTTTGTCACGGGGTGACGTCATGCGCAAGTTTGTTCCAAACGCGTTTCCCAAGTGATCATATCTTGTACTATTAGTATCATGCATGTTGATATATCCGACTAACGTTGTTGTAATCTGCTGTACTAAAGAGAAAGAGAGGATACGATTTCGTGCATCGCAACTCTAGCGCGAATAATATCGATCAACTGAGCGATTTTTGTTGACTAGCGCCGTACGCCGTACCCGTTAGCCTTGTACCGTTTCAAAATTCTCACAGAATTTGGTTATCTTTCAGTTGAATTCACTTTTTCTTCACACTTTCAGTGCCGCCGCACTAAGCTGCAATTTTTCTGAGTACTAATTCCAAATAGCAGCCAGTGTCGGATTCATTTTGCTTTCGCCTTTCACAAAATAATTTCTCAACATAATTTAAAATATACTTTATTCATTTTTCTTATGAGTTATCTGATAAATAATAACAATTAGTAAAACATGAGCTTCATTTTAAAGTAATAATAAACATATCTACATGTGCGTGTGGTTGCTGCTACTTACACTCCCTCGCAGAAAATCTAAGTCCCACCCTGACTCAGTTTGTTTACTTAGGACGAGGCGATAATCCGATATCTTGAACAGTCAGCGGATCCAAACAAAGAAAAGTCACTTTTTATACGTATATATATATATATATATATATATATATATATATATATATATATATATATATATATATATACATATATTGTTAAAATTTGTAATACCTATATATATTTTATGCAAGATTTTATTTGCTCAACAAATTTTTATTGATTTTAAAGAATTATTATTATTATAATTATAATAATAATATAATTATAATTATTATTGTGGACAAAATGATAGAAAACATGCAGTGAATGCACAACGGAGAGACACCTGATAAGTTTGCAATATACTTACACTGTCTCTACCCTAGTGTCTCTTTTCCCTGGGCGCCAGTTCTATGAACATTTAATTCTTGTAGCTATGGAAGTTCACTGCTGAGCGTGAGTCCTCTATGGTCCGTTAGAGGAGGTTCAATTCGGTTCTCAATTGTGCTTGTGATTCTCAAAGACAATTGTGCTTGACCATTGAATTTATATGGAATGGTAAATGGATATAATAATCTTAGTTTGAAATATTTAAACGTGGTAATATTTATAACTATGGAAGATTTGATATGTGAGAGATAAAACATAAGCTGAATACACAGAGAAGAATTTATTATTAAATATGGAAGCATGGTATTGTCACGAGGACAATTAATTTAAGCTAAACAACACAGCAAAGAAAAAATTATATCTGCAAACCAAATTGCACCAGGAAGTGTGATTATCAACATAGACAATAAAATAAATAGAAATGCTCAGATCAACTTAAGATTAACCTACGCCACAACCTACGTACCTTATGCTATCGACATGGGCCTAAGCTTACAGAAACAATTAATCCTTAAAATTAAAATTATCTTAGATAGTCATTACCTTACTATGTCCTCTAGTTAATCCTTCAACATGAATCACAACACAAATTTTTTATAAGCACTTAACAAACACTGGCTTTGTTTACTGTGATCTCTGGAATCACGCCTGCTCCCATCTAGCCGGAACGCTTTCTTTTTTACACTACGACTAACTTCTTTAGTACACCTGCGGACATCTATCGGAACTATTCCGAACTGGAAAACTGCTATATTAGATACGTTTGTTATACCTTCTTATTGGATTTTGACCCTTACGGAACTTAATATCTCCAGAATTTCTACTACAGAATATCTACTCACTTTCCCGTATTTGAATCTTCTTTTATTTATATAAATCAGCTTGCCACACTCTAGAATTTAGAACTTACTCTAGTGGAATTTTCTTTAACGCTGACTGGAGACGCTACACTTGAAAGTCGTGGATTTTTACCGAATTCACTTAAATTTGTTTTTGAAAAGTGCTTAAGAATTTCCCAGTGGGATTCTGCGCACCATAGCACTATTTTAAACACCTCCTTAAACTACTTTTAAACATTAAATTTTATGAATTTTAGCTCACATAAAACCAGCTAGCTATTGATTACCACGCTATTACTGTAAAACTCCCTGCATTATTATGCGCCTCTACCGAACTTCTTTCCGGTTAAACAAATGCATTTCCTCCTGTAATCCAGCTTCTTGTCTTATCTTTGTTGACAACTCTGGCCAATCACATCAATGCTATTTTTATAAATTAATTAGGTTTACCTTTAAATGCCATAATTTATCATACACCCAATTTAAATTTCACTTCTAAACTATAGACAATAATCACATTTACCTTTCGTAATGTAATTTCAATATTCACAAGACAGCCGTCATATCTTTCTTTTATCTGCTTCTAGATTACAGCTCTCGAGGCCCAATTTTGACGTGACGCTAACGCAATTTTCTTTCTAAATACACATAGTTTATGTGGATGTTATATTACATAAATTTTGTTGCGACTTGTCTGTTACGATTATTTGAGTGTTAGATTTTTGCGCCAATAAATAACTTTGATATTAATATAAATAGACATTGACCAATCAGATTCATCGTTGACGGTTGACGTTTGTATTGCTCTTGAAACCCTTGCTCTTGAATGTGTGTGTATACCTTCTCTTTTTTTTTAAATACTGTTTTCATTCACAGTCCGTATAAATACTAAATCAATGGTATCTTTGCAAATGGTAGGTATGCAATTTCTGAACGTCTGAACGCATTGCAGTTGCATGCCATGTTGCATACGTGACATGAATCGGGTGTTTTGCATAGAAATATGATTCTATGGGTTTTGCTACTTATGCACGCCCAAGATTCGTAAAATTGAGGCATGCTGACAGTGAAACTATAGACAAATCTGATCTCAGTAATTTATAGTGTGCTGCATAACAGCGAAATATTAAATTTGAGTAACATCTCTTTTACAAGCAATTTAATTATGTTTATATTTATAAAATTATATTCAAGAAATACTTGTGTTATCTAAATTATTATTATAACTTCTTACAAGAATGAAACGTAAATAGTAGATGTACCTAATTATGCATAAGGAATGTTGTCGTACTGTATGTAGGTATAAATACTTTATCAAAACAAGGAAAAGAAGAGAACAAAAAGTGTTTAAAAAATGTTTCCTTTAGTACGAAGCAACCGATGAATTTGAAATCAATGTTTATATGCGAGCGTCTGCGTTATTAATTATAGTTTAACTTGAATGAGACTTGGAAAAAGAGAACGACGTTTACAGGATTTTAGAAACCAAATATCAGAACATATATTAACCTAATTTTAGTACTACACTTGCGATAGAGATTCAGTTCCGTTGACCGTGAATTCATCTTAAAACTGGATAGGGCTGGAACCTTTAATGTAATGATAACACTCGAAGTAGTTTCCACAAACACCAAAACACTTTTACTTTGCTCGAGGCGCGTTTCGCCAACCAAGTTGGCATCATCCGACGACGAGTAAAACTGCCAACTTGGTTGGCGAAACGTGCACGAGCAAAGTAAAAGTGTTTTGGTGTTTGTGGAAACTACTTCGAGTGTTATTTATTTATTTAGTTTTATTTAAAAGTAAGTTTGACTTGAACCCTTATAAAAAAAACATCTTCAAACATTTAAATGAGTCAAAATAGAGAGATAAATAGATATGCAAATAAAAACTTAACTTTCAAAAAAGTAAAAAAATTGTATTTTTTAAACAAAAAGTATGGTCCACTAAAAAATGTATAAAACCACTAAAAAATGTCGTATTTTTATGTGTACAATGTTGTGTTGACGGTAACCATTGGGTCTTATCTTGTTCTTCATAAAAAAACGACACAATTTTACTTATTATTTACTTTATTATTTACCCAAAGCATTCCGACAATATTCCTGGGCTTTTTATTATTAAAATCAATATACCAAGGACCCTTCATGTAATTAAATAAATTGGCAGCCTTTTTATTAGCAGGATAATTTAAAATTGCTGTTAAATAAGAACAAGAAGAGTTTATGGTCTTGAGTAGTTGGCAGTTTAATACATGAAAGAAGTCTTAAAATCCTCCTTTGTGTTTTTAACTTTTAGTTGTTACTGCTTGCTAAACAACAAATTCCTATACTTAGCCTGAATTCAATTTTACGATTCATTAAACATAAGTCAAAAGCGGACTTAATTTCTCAAATATATTTTTTATAAATTTGTCCATAATTTGGGGAAAATAAAAATCGCTATGCCTTTAAAATACACCGATTTATTTACAATAATTAAAAATTAGGCGATAATAATAATAGCAGGTTGATTTACAGTCCAAGCACAATGTGTATTTTGTAATTATTATTAGTGTCAGCAAGAATTTTATCACTTGTACTATCGAGAAAAAATATATGCCACACTATTTTGCCTATTCCCACACCTTGTCACTGGCGTGAATGCCCTAACATATCTTTCCTAAAAGATATTTCCGAGGTCGAAGTTGCACGGTTGTATATTTTCATGTATTTTGTACCTGACAAAATGCAAGCCCACATAGATATTTTGGAGAAAATAGCGATAATTTCGCTCCGATAATAGATATTGGCGTGCCTGAAAATTGTGCGGGAACATTGTACGGCACAAAAATAGTTTCTGTAGGAGAACAGAATAGAAAACCATTTCAGACATCATAATGTTCTATAGAACGTACACATCAATCGTGCTTCTGGCTTCTGCTTCTTGCCTTACACGTCATAAAATGTTCGCGAAAGTCATGATTTGAAAAATAGTTAACTAATCCGTAGTTGCACAAAAATACACTCTTCACATCTTCAAAATTAAAAGTATCAGACCAACAACTACCAAATTGCTACTGGTATGTTTCGATGACGACATTCGAGATGGAGATGGTTGTGGCAAGTCAGCTTCATCATCGTCGAAACGTGTCTTTATATCAGGAAATACTGTAGACTTTAAAAAAGTAGGCGGGGTCTTCTCTGTTGTGGTAGTGGTAGTAGTAGTAGTAGTAGTAGTAGTAGTAGTAGTAGTGCTGGTAGTTGTAGTATATAAAGATGTGTTGCAGAGGTTAATCTGCAAAACTGTTAACTTCGGGAAGGAGTTGTTATAGTTAATGACTTTAAAAGGCGTAACGAAGTCGTAGTAGCCTTGGGCTTGCACCTGAAAACAAAAACTGGATAAATATGAATGCAAAACTGCCATATCTTCGTCTTAAATTCCAGCCATCCCTTGAAATATTAGCTCAGGCAATAGGGAGATTTACCTTATGATATTAACGTCACCTACCTCGTTGATTTTTTTTATGTTTAACCCCCTTTTTGATGTTGATTTTACGTTTTATGATTATGTTTTTCATGCTGAATACAGCAAAAAGAGAAATTTTAATTTTGGATAATAAATAACGAAGATATTCGCTAAATAAGTTCCCATGGTTGGACTTTAAAACAATTGCCAATCAATAGCATTTGACAAAAGAAAGTGCAATGCATCTTGTAATTACGCTGTGAAGGATTGTATTGCTGATTTTAACATAAATGAATATTTTGTTGACAAATTTAAATACATTGATGAACAAAAAATTTCAGCAAAAAAACGAATTTATTTAAAAAAAAGGAGTTGTTGTGGTGTATTAAAATTTAGTACTTTGCTTGGGAAAATATCGTAAGCTAAATTTATCAAAATAAACAGACCTTGCTTGGCAAGCTCTCCTTCGACAAATAAATAAGCATCATCAGTAAAACCGTGTGTATGAAATAATTCGCAGATATTTACCGTCAAATTATATTCACCAGGTAACAGTATCCTCCAAAATTCCCCTGTACTGTGACTCCTAAATGTCATGTTTCTGCCTGATACAGTTATCCTTGCACCTGCTATAGGCTTCTTCGTCGCCTCATCAAAAATTTGCCCCGTCACACCCCTATTTGCCTCCATGCAGTATTTTAGAAGCGCCTAAAAGTATAACATAAAAAATAGCACGTGGATATATTTTCCCAACTTTACGTCTCTGTTATCCGACCACAAACCGGGAAGACTCGATGAATTTGGATATTTACAGCAAGATATTTCCAAAGTCAGTTCCATGCATCCATGATGAACGTAGTTGAAGTCCCCCATAGAACCTAAGGAACAAATATTAATATTTATGCAGATGCTTTTTTGGTGACTATGTCCCTCGTCTTAATTTACACCAACCACGAACGCGCAATTTTGAATTACAAATGGTCTCTAGATGGAAAAACTGGATGACAGCACCTGTCAGCAGTTTTTTCGAGTTTACCCGCGGCAAAACTTGACAGTTGTTGTCACCAAAAATTATAATACCTTTGATAACAAGTAATTATGGTCTCCTAGGACACCAAAAAACGACGCTAAACTATTTTTCTGATTTTATTGCAAATAAATTTTGTAATATTGTTTCTAAACAGTGCTAGTCAGCTTATGTAGTGAAAATCAGTGGCGGCTCCTCGAGGTGGGCAGGGTGGGCAGTGCCCACCCTAGGATTTAAGGTATAAATATAAAAAGAAACAACAATATCTAAAAAAATGTTTCAATTATCATGTAGAATGTTCAATATGTTTTAACACGATAGCATAAAAAATTTTTAAAAGTCTTAAGTGAGATTATAAATAAAAAGTAAAAAGTATATTATTAATCAGTAATCACAATACGATTTAAATTTTGCGCATTACGCACCCGAAATAAATTAGTAATAGGTACGATCTGTTTGCCCATAGCGCGAGGGAGACCTGCTAATCATCGCTATGGGCCAGCCCGTAGATGACAAGCAGGCCTGTATTAATTCGCGATATACGTTCGAGGTATACGCGGCGACGATTGTGCGAGCGAAACGGTAAACGTATGCCGAGGTTGTATCCACCCTGAGACAGTCTGAGATGGGCTGGCCCTTAGGCTGACCTGCGCCGATCGACCGTCAGTTTTCTGAAGCGGCAAAGTAACTATTTGCTGAACTAATAATTTTTGTCTTAAAACTTACTAATAAATATTAAATACCTCGGTTCTAGACGAAATTTTAAATCCGTACAATTGAAGTGATACGTAATTACAATAATAAAATCTTATTATTATAATTACCACTAAATTGTACGGGATTTAAAATTTGATCTAGTATTAGAACCACGGTATTAATATTTATTAAAAACCAATTAATCGACGTATTTATTATAACCTACCTATAGGTTAGGCGTGTAGGAAACTAATTATTTTGCATATCGATATACCTACGAAAATAAAATCGCCCTTCATTCTTTAGCTTTTCAGCTATGATTTTTATATAATTACCTATGTATCTAGTAATAGCTAATCTCTAATCTAAAATCTAACAAGTAATAAAGCTAATAAGTAACGATACCCCGATTATCAATCAAGTAGTGGGAAATATATTTTTTGATTTTTAATTAAAATAGACTTCTTAAACCGACTTGAAGAGGAATTCAGTGCAGGCGCACCTGTTTCGTGCATTATTTTGTATATTATGCTACGGGCTTGCCCATCGGCGCGGTTTAAGTGATGTAACGTCCACGATTCGCGCCCTTCAGCTTCAGCCCCTAATTAGGGATTGGTGTTACAAAGTCATATGATTAAGGATTCAGATTTTACTATTTTCTGTTTTCAGTTTAGAGTTTAGATCACAGTTGTATTGTGCAGATACAAGATACAATACCGGGTAGAGTAGGTATGTGGATTTAGTTTTTCGTTCGATTTTTCGGCTTTTCGTCTTGTCGTTCGTGATTGACGTGATTTGATTAGGTACCTACTTACCTTACATATTTAAATATTTCTTATCCTATTCGTAATATTCGTATTTTGTAATTTTTTGCGTTGTAATTTGCAGTTTAGATTTTGATGATAAAGCATTTATTCCCAACTAGCTTGCAAGTCTACTTTCCAAATATACAAAGAATTTTTGGATGAATCTACTGTTTTTAGTGGTTTGTCGAAAACCATTAAAAATTATTTAATTGAAAGTATTAATGTAATTGTATCCGAAGTGATTTTTTTCTGAACTCTGAACTTCCCGTTGGTTCTTGCTGAACTGTTTATTTTTGGAACGTTCTGATATACCTACGAGCTGTTCTTTTTTTTCAAACACACAAACTACTCATATCAAAATTCAAGAAAAAGTTTATTGTTTTAAAATTCCAAAAGTAAATTGACAAACTAGAGTTAAATAAAAAATCGAAACACGGCAAGGAAAATTAAAATTCGTTGAATCATTGATGGTAAATTCGACAAACGAAATACCTATTGGTTTATAAAAAATATTTAACAATCTAATAAAATATATTTTGTTTATTTCAATTTATTTATAACATCAGTAATTCGTGAATAAATATGATTTCAAAAAAGTTTGGTACTTTTTCCAAAAATCATTTTTGTGAAACCCTGTAATTTTTTGTAAATGGATTGTTCATTGAAATTCTGAAGTGCCAGGAAAACGCGTGACCTTGAAAGTTTGAAAAATTTGCTATTAATGCTTCGCGGACAAAATTTAATATCAATATTAAATTTGTCTGCCCTACCTAATGTTTTAGTCACGAGCCGATTAAGAAGTGTACCGTAGCGATTAAGAAAAGTGTACCGTACAATACCGTTAAAACCCATACGTCGATATGGAAACAGTTCTGAAAGATTGGGCGTGAAATATGAAGAAAGAAAACGATGAAAATTAGAAAGAACTAGTTGTGAAGACAATGTGGAAAATTATTTTTGATCCATTTAAAGATATTATCTTTAAGTCTAGTAGGGAAGCTCGTAATGCGAAACGAAGGAATTTACAGATGTGCGCCAATAAAAGGAAATCGAGCTCTGCTTCATTAAAATTGGGAGAATATTACGCAATGGTTTTATTATGAGACGAAGACATCCCCCTCTGGGTTCGGGGCCACAATTGTAGAATAGACCCAGGGTACCTCCTACCTGTCGTAAGAGGTGACTAAGGTGACTGAATGGGACTGCCTAGCCGCTTAGACATGACCGGTAAGATCTTCAAAGTTATGCTGGGCGGGCGTTGGTGGCACTTGGATGGGTGACCTAGGCAGGCTTGGGCCCGGACTGTGGCGTCTGCCCGAGACCTGGGAACACTCAACACATCTGCCGCGGACGCGTGGTCCCAGATAAATGGTAATGAGGACCAGAGTAATTAATCTCGGTAACTCAGAACCATACTATCATACATACAAATTGTAGAGACTTTGCCACCAGGCCACCCGTAATAAATAGGATGGTTTGAAGAAAAGTACTCAAGTAAAAAGGAGGAATGCACAAAGGGCCTAATGAGGTCTAAGTGCTGTGGTGAAATGGGAGTGTAACACTACCTTCCACTACACTCCGACCCATATACATACATACATACATGAGACGAAGACACTCCGGCGGGATACAGCGAAAATTTTACCATATCGCTTAATTACTTAATTAATGACTTCTCTTTTTCAAACCTCTTCTTATTAAGAGAGACTCTTAAAAGACGGTGAATTAGAAAAATGAAGCTTCCAATTTGTGTTGTTGGCAATGGTTAGAGACATTGGGTATATATTATATATCTATGAGTATTGATATCTTTTCGGTATATATATATATATATATATATATATATATATATATATATATATATATATATATATATATATATATATATATATATATATATATATATATATATATATATATATCAAATTTTAACTTATTTTCGGTTTTCCTAATTATGTACTAGTACATCTAAGAATGGTGGCTGTCCGTTGTTTTCAATTTAATATGTAAATTTAATTGAAGGGAATCTATTGTTTAATTTATTTAAAAAGTCATCAATATTAGCTACTTTAGTCTCAAAAACTGCAAAAATATCATCAACATACCTTGGCCAAACTCTAGGGAAATACTCGAGATCTTCTTTTACTTCAACTTCAAATCTACTTATGAATAGGCTAGCAGTAAAAAGTGACAAAGAGTTAGCCATTGCTGTCCCTTCATGATCGAAAAAATTATTTTAGAATTGAAAACAATTTTGTTTCATGCAAAGTTTGGTGAGTTTAATGGATTTGTATTTTAAATCCATGATATAGTCCAGGGTCTGTTGAATCGGTATACTTGAAAACAATGAACAGACGTCAGAGGAGATCAGAAATTCACCCGCCTGAGTATTATTGACCTTGTTTATAAAATCATTGGAATTAATTACCGAAAAATTAGGCTGTGCATTGGGTAAATTTTCTAACTACTCAGTTAACCATTTCGATAAGTCAGTGGGTGATCCAATTGCCGAGACAATGGGACAATGAGACAATGGGCAAACAGTATAATATAGGTACTTTTGGATTTGAAATATGTAACTTCTTATATGATGCAGTAATAAGATTGTTATAGTTTGTAACATAGAAATATGAGACATAGAAACCCCAAAAAACGCTCATTATATTGATCCCTTCACACATGCTACCGCATTTTTAATCGCACTAAAACGCCATGGTGGTTGGCGATCAACCACTGTTGCTGAGGGGTACGTGGACGATTCCCAAAAGAATAAGACAGATACTGGAAATAAAATTTATAGTTCTATCATATCTCAACCAGTTAGTACATCTACGACATACGTGCAACAAACACAAAAAGAAACAATAAACTTGCATAATTCAATTCCACATATTCAATTTGCTAGTTGGTCAAACTTTACAGTTAATTTTATCAATAAACAAACTGAGTAATTTAAATAAAATTTTCTATATCATTGTTATTGTTGAGATTTGTAAATAAAGTATTGTTTCTGTATATTTGTTATGTAATATTTATTTTTATAATCGAAGATAAAGCATAGTATTCAACTTGCGGTAATGGTAATAACTCACTTGATGAATTACAGCACTCGCATGCGGCTCGAGCTGTAAACTTCATCTGCGTGAGTTATTACCTAGATTACCGCTCGTTGAATAATATATACTATTACCTATTTATTAAAGTATCTTCAACGTGCCGCCACTGAATTGAATGTATGAATTCTAATACTGTTTCGTAAAAAAAGCTACAAAAAAGGAATTAAAAACGACACGGGCATCATTCTGATTGAGGCCCTGTAGAAATCGCCTAGTAGTAACCAATGTGTGAATCGGTGAAATCAGATTTACGTTTCATTAAAAATAAAACGGCTTTGAAAATGGGAGGCTATAACAGTAAGCGGAAAATAAAAATATCAAACTCAACCGAGGTACATCCCAAGTTTGCCCCTGAAAATGCTGTTATCGACAAGGAAAATTACGCGGGACAATTCGGGAGTGCTTGCTATAAAACACGATCTATGTCTATAGATGGGGATGATTTCCAGGATACGATTGGTAAGTGCATTATTTATTAAAATTATATTTGTTTACTGTGCCAAAGTTAATTATTTTCTGGAGCATTGTTTTTAAAAAAAGCAGTTTAACAAATAAAAGCCAATGGAAACATATAATTTCTTTTAAGGAACTGATCAACGGAGACAAAAAAGGAGATCTAATTCCACGTCAAGTATTATTAAAAGCAGTGGTGTACCGAACATTATAATACATCAAAACATATTTCTCAGAAAACCAGAACCAATGAAACATGGTCAAGATATGCAAGAAGGTACAGCAAGCAACCATAACGAATATAACATACAAAGTTCTACAAGATATTCAAATCACCCAAAGGTGAATATTAATAATATTATTTTAAATTAAAGTGATTGTTTTCATATATTTTGTAGATGGAAAAATTTAAAATATATTCCTCGACAACTTGTAAGGTGGATAATGGTTATGTAAATCTTCAAAGCAAATTTTATTCAAAATCTCATGATGATTTTAACAACGCGACAACCACAAATGAACAGGACGCTGACGCGAAAAATTCAGGTACCTATAGGGAATTTTATATTACACTTCTTTAACCATAGACCAGGATCGATAATTTTTGAAACCAAAAAAAAAATAGTAAATGAAAAAATGTAAAATGAAAAATAATTTACGGGCGAATTGAGATCGGGAAGTGGAGGGGGTGAGTTTTTAAGGGTAAAAAAAAGTCCTATGGAAAAATGTTAAATAGCAAAGTTATAGGTAATAAAAAGATCTTTTAATTACACTATTTTCACATAACCTCGAAATTTATGTGAAAAATTCAATTAACTAAGTTTTTGGTTTTTTATTTTTCTTTTACAAAAAATAATTTTTTTTTAAAGAAATTTGGTGAAAACCTACCTATTTATGTCCCAAACACACTGCAACTTTTTTGATTTAAAATATTTATTTTTTCACCTTATTTTTGACTTAATATCGAAACAGCACCCTAATTTTAAATTGTAAATTCTCGCGTCAAAATATCTGCTTTTTTAAAAAAGTCGGTGGGCTTTTTGTTCGTTGAAATCTCTACTTTCTGATGGTGTAAAAAAATATCCATTACTATGGTAAATGTTCTCAGAAAATGCAAAGAAACGAAAATCACTCGAATGTGATAACATTATCTACAATTTGTGTATTTAACTTTTAACCATTGCCATTTAACTTTTTTCCATAGGACTTGGTTTTGCCGGAAATCGAGATAAACCGCTTTTTACCCTTAAAAACTCCCCCTTTCACTTCCCGACCTCAGATCGCCCGTAAATTATGTTTCTTTCCATTTTTGTTATTTTCTCTTCCTTTTCCAATGTTTTCCATTTTCAAAGGTTTCAGCCCTGGTCTACCAGTTATAATGTAGAATATAAAAATGTCAATGGATAGATTTTAAGACCGGTACAAGTTAAAAAATATCTTAACATAGTCCAGTTGAGATGTACAAAAATGAGTTCATGAATTGACAAAACTATCTTTTTCATTTTTGCAGCCATTTTGTTTTTTTATTGCTGGTTTCAAGAAAGAATTATATTATATACAAGCTTCCACATAGATACATTTGCTTCCTGTGATCAAATTATTTTATATATACAGGGTGTTTCTAAATTGATGCGAAAGATTTTAAGGGGTGATTTTTCAGCAAAAATTAAGGTGGGTCTTTCATATAAATTGTTTTCCAAAACTCCGTCCCCTAAAGTTTTATTTTTTTTCTCCCCTATTTAAGAATTTAAAGGAATTAAATTTGGCGAACAAGTTGAACTAATAAAATGGCGGTTTGTTACAAATTTTGTAACCCTGATGTCTCAGGGTTATAACAATGTCTTGTTACAATGGGGTAAAAAAACAATCACTATAATATTTTTCTTCGGAACTTTTAAACGCGTCGATGTTTCTTTATTTTAAAATGTGATGTGCAAATATAGTCTTCAATTGGCAACTTTTTTGGCTCTCGAGTTTTCTTCGAGAAATTGATTGTTTCCACACAAAAAAAATTAAATTATGCTCACAAAAGCTGCGAAAATCTGATTTTGTTTAAACCCATAAACAAGCAGCTTTAATTTGAGTTTACATATACCTCGTATATGTAAACTCAATATGTCCGTTACTACTAAATAAGTAAAAGTGATATACATTTTATCGCAAAACTTAGTAAAACAGTTTGCTGTTATTCATTTTAAATATTTAATATACAAAGGTGATTATTTGAATCAAATTTGATGAGTGAAAATGAGAGACTTTATAAGTTTTTTACAAAATCTTATAAATCTAATTTTACAACGTAACTGATTATATTTAAAAATATTACAGATAAAATTATAAATAATTTAATAAAGTTAATAAAGCCGTTATTCAATATAACTCCCTCCAACATCCACATATTTGCTCTGCTGATAACCTCGCCGTAGACGTTAGGCCTACTAATTTCTCTGATAACGTCCCTTGTTCTTGTTTTCAAAACATCTAAATTATGTGGAAGGCCATCAGCGTACACTTTTTGCTCCAAAATGCCCCATAAAAAGAAGTCCATAGGTAATAGATGAGGTTATATAACAGGCCATTCAATTGGACCGTATCTTCTCTTTTTTCAGGATATACGGTCATGTAACCAAGATAGTACAGAGGTTTGCAATGATATTTATATATTTATTCATGTTGGCCCAAATTTTCTTCTATGAAACATGGGCCACTAACCTCACACCAAACATTAATTTTTTTATAGAACAAAATTAGAATCATTGATTTTTTTTTATTTCGTTGATTATAAACTTAAATGTAGTGGGCCGACATCTGAAATATGAATAACAACATGAATAAATGAATAACAACAAACTGTTTTACTAAATCTTGCGTTAAAAAGGTATCTCACTTTTACTTACTTGGTATAAACGGACGCCCTGTATATGTAAACTCAAATTAAAGTACATTTTTATGGGTTTAAGCACAAACTTTATGAAGAATAACTTTTGGAAAATGGAAAATAAAAAAGTTTTCTCTCTCTTCAACCGCGCCAGTTCTTAGGACATTTTTTTTTAGGAAGGTTCACATCATGTGGGAAATATGTACTGATATATCTGCTACTCCTACAATCTTCTTCTACACCTCGTAGACTCTGCCTAGGGACGCCACACTTGAAAAGTCGTAATTTCGACCCAAATTACACTTAAAACTTTGTTAAACCTTCTCTGAATTACTTTTCACTATTGTTTTACAATAGTAGCACAGTTTTGTTAGCTTAAACTTATGTTTTTAATCATGCATCACTCATTTTCAATTATGCATCACTCACGTTTGCTTCCCAGTGTTCTGTATTAAAATATCGAGCAGTTGCACTTGCGCTGAAATTATTTTTTCCGCAGAGAAAAATAATTTCAACTCGCGCTGCGAGAGAATAAACCATGATCAAATCGTTGTCGTTGTCAATGAATGAATGATAACAAATTGGAAAATTAGCAGGTACGCAAGAGCTTTTTGTTCAGTTTTCTAGATAAACTCGAGTCGAAGTGCTTGGAATGTTGCTATTACAAGGAAATTCCTTGTTTACTATCAATTACGCAAAATAGTAAACAAATAATTTTCTTGCGAGCCTGCTGATATCCATTGTTATCATTCATTCCTTGACAACGATTTGGTAATAGTTTATTCGGTAGCAGGGCGAGTGGAGATTATTTTTCTCTATCAGAAGAATAATTAATGAAAAAATAATAACACAATGCGTACGTGGGTCATCAGGTGGTAACAACATGATGTGGGTTTCATCAACGTGGGTGACGTCAAAAGTGACGGGTCACCGTCACTTTTATAATCGGGTATTGTTTTTTGTGAAACAAACATCTCTTTGTCTGATATTTTCTTAACTTGGCCTATACCATGTCAATGTAACCATCATATCTTAGCGTTCGAATACAGCACCTAGAGCTGTGACCTTGAACGCTCCTTCTTACGTAGATATCGAAAACGGACTAAGTTTTACTGCAATTAGCATGCAGCAGAGCTGCCAAAGAGTGTCTAGATGATATGCATGTTAATTCGAACGCGTTTTGTACGCAAAGCAGCAATGTGTGGGCTATATAGGACACTTGGCGATGTCTGGCCATGTCCTATACCATGCCTATGTAACTACCATACCTTAGCGTTCGCATATAGCACCTGGAGCTGTGACTTTGAACGCTCCTTCTTACGTAGATATCTTACATGATAGAAAAGACGTACAAGAGAACACGGACTAAGTTTTACTGCAATTAGCATGCAGCAGAACTGCCAAATAGTACCCAGATGATATTCTCGTTAATTCGAACGCGTCTTGTATGCAAAGCAGCAATCCGTGGTCTATTGAGGACACTTCGTAATGCCTATCCATGTTCTATACCATGCCAATGTAACTATCATATCTTAGCGTTCGCATATAGCACCTAGAGCTATGACCTTGAACGCTCCTTCTTACGTAGATACCGCCTACAAGATATTGCAAATTAGCAATTTGCAAAAAAAACTTTACGGGGGGGGGGGGTTTATTTTACGAAAAGGTTCGACACTAGGCCTCAATCTGCCTATTCCCCTGGTCTACTACATAGACTTCGACAATACAAAGGCTATAGCATCCATCCCTTCCCTAAAAACACGAACGATCCGTGGATCAATTGAAATCGAGAAACGTGTGAAACGTTTTTTTTTTCTTCCTCTTGGTTTGTCACAGAGACTTGCTAGAACTTATAAAATCATAGTTATCCTAGTAATATACTGAAATAACACTTTAAAAATATAGAAACTAACACATCAGACGTGTCACTCTTAAACGAAGGGTTTATTGGGGGCGACTCCGAGACAACATACGAGGATTTTGGCTTCGCTTCGCTAATTGGGAGCATTTCTGCGGCAGACAGTTGCTATGGAAGCAGTTCACCAGTTGCTTCTAATTGTGAGTATACAAAATGACTAGTTATAACAATTTCTATATATTTAGATATAATTTATCTCTCACCTACACTATACTGCTTAGTCAGCACTAGGTTGTTATCGTCATTTGTCCTTTCCTTTACCTATGGCATATACTGATGAGAACTAATAGGTTCGAAACTGGTATATATTTGGTGAAGATATTGATAAATGACCGTAGCTACCTAATTGGATTTACATGGGTAAATCAATTCAGGTAGAGGTATTGACCCTGTGAGTAGTTGTTTCCTCTAAATTTATTTCTATGCCAACTTTTAGGTACAGCGCCCCATGTAGGTGACATTAACAATACAGAATATTTACGGGTATGTAGATCTTCATTTTCTCAAATGATATTATTGCGACTAGGGTTATTTTCAGGATTCCTTTATGAACATTCGACACAGAGAGAAGACACTCGTCCTTAAACGCGAGTACTTAAATGATTTCGACCAAAACATACTGGCTAGAGGAGCAACTGTTGACTGGATGTTGGAAGTTCAGGTAAAGAGACATGATGAAAGACGTGATTTTTATTTCGTCCCACTTTTACATCTCTCAATTTGGCCTGTACGCAGAATAATAATTTTCAGGACTACTTGCATTTTTCTGATGGCGAATTTTACATGGCAGTAAACCTCATGGACAACGTCTTAGCACGAATCCACATTCCAGTTAACAAATACCAGCTGTTGGGTATGGCCACCACTTGGATAGCCACGAAACGCATGGGCTCCCAGAATGTGACTGTAAGTTATACGTACACAAGAGAGACTCTCCGGTCATATTTTTTGTTTTTTTTATCTCATATTAAAATACATGCATTTTATCCTAAGAAAGTTTGAACTTTAGAGTCTTATAATAATAGCCATAGATGGACTTTGCAGGGTACTAAAGGGCTCTAACGATCACGTGAATTTGCAATAATAGCTATTTATGTAACCATTGGGAAAAGTAGAGGAAAGTCGTCTAATTTCGGATACCATTTCAGATTGATAATAAGATTTATGATCAAAATAATTTTCTTATAAAAAATGTTCACAAAAAATAAGATTAGATGAACTTGGTTTGCCGGTTGATTGGAAGTGACAAGACATTGCCTTTGCAGTAGTTTATAGTTGTCTTCCTTCGGCGTTATATTAGCCGAACCCCAATAAGTGTGTTTGGCATTGAAGTCGCCTCCAACATGAGGATCTCCTAATGACCGAAAGAAGAGACTGTAGTGTTCTTCTTTTTGCGCTTTTCCTGCTGGGCAATATATTGCGGCAATTGTGATGTCGTAGGATTTCATTTGGATTGTCACTGCTGTCCCTTGGATTTCTGCAGTTTCGTATTTGGCATCTTCGTAGTGTTTTCTCTGATTATCAGCGCTGTTCCGCCCTTTCCAGGAAGGTCTGGTCGAGCAGTGTGACCTCTTATTTTGCAATAATTTGTTCTGGTCATGTGAGCCTCAGAGATTAAGGCTACATCGATTTTATCATTCCATAAGAACACTTCTAGTTCATGCGCTCGTTTTATTTTCTCCAAAAAACACAATCGAAAGTCTACTAGTTACAATTGATGGAAAAACTATAAATCAAAGCCACTATGTTGACCACAATTGTGATGTCGTAGGATTTCATTTGGATTGTCACTGCTGTCGCTTGGATTTCTGCAGTTTCGTATTTGGCATCTTCGTAGTGTTTTAAGTTTTCTTTGATTATCGGCGCTGTTCCGCCCTTTCCAGGAAGGTCTGGTCGAGCAATGTGGCCCCTTATTTTGCAATAATTTGTTCTGGTCATGTGAGCCTCAGATATTAAGGCTACATCGATTTTATCGTTCCATAAGAACACTTCTAGTTCATGGGCTCGTTTTATTTTCTCCAAAAAACACAATCGAAAGTCTAATAGTTACAATTGATGGAAAAACTATAAATCAAAGCCACTATGTTAAATTTTTAGGTATTTACATACATTGCAATCTGTCCTGGGAAAATCTATTGACTTTTTGTAAATAAACTTAACACTACTTGTTTTGCTTTATAGGAATTTAAAAATTATGTAAGTTTAGAAATTTTAAAAATGTATTATTTTGGAAATGTACAATCAAGATTCAATTATTGCATTATTTGCTGGGGAAATGGCAAAAAAATGGTTACTCTCTTTATTCTGCAAAAGAAAATTATTAGAACCCTAGCATTTAAGGTTTAGACATCTATTGCTTAGATATTTTTAATTGCGTATATCATGTTAAATGCAACTCAGACATATTTGCTGACAATAGAGCAAATTTAACCTGTCCTTCCTTAAGACCTATGTTTAATATAACTGTACCTCAACATAAAATGTCTCTCGTAGCAAATGGTCCAACAGTAATGTCAATAAAATTATACAATAAGCTACCAGCTTCCGTCAAGAAATTAAATAATACTGAAATATTTAAAATCAGAACAAAGAAAATGCCGCTCAAATACAGTTTTTATTCTGTTGGTGAATATTTAAATTGCACTGATATTGCAGAATAGCCAAAAATTGCCTAACCAACATGTGTATTTACTGACTGTTGCTTGATTGTTTGTTCGTTACTCTTTATTATTTAAATGGTTTGTCATTTATATTATCTTTAGATGTCTGTACGTATTGATTTGTATATCTAATATACAAAATTCTCGTGTCACGGTGTTTGTAATTAAACTCCTCCGAAATGGCTTGACCGATTTTCGTGAAATTTCGTGTGCATATCGGTTAGGTCTGCGAATCGAACAACATCTATTTTTCATCCACCTAAATATTAAGGGTAGTCCACCCCCAAATTTTTTATTTCATTTTTTAGACAAAATTTTTTTTTTTATTTTTTTATGATACAGCATATAAAAATACATACAACTCCAAATTTTCACCCCTCTACAATCAACCCCTATTTTTTATTTGTTAATTAAAAACTTTAATATTTTTGGCAAGATTTTGTCATGACAGAATAAAAAAATTCATATTACTCTTAATTTTCACCCATATACGATTAACCCCTATTTTTCCATCGCGATTTTTGGGTTGCAAGATGGCAATCGAATATAATAATGGTAGTACGATAAATTCTTATTCAGAGTTTATAATTTGAATTTTCTCTAATTATGATTTTTTTCTCAATTCAATTTGATCTCCCTCCCTCGCCGGTCGATAACTGATCAACTATCAATCGATCAGTTATCCCCGCCAGGTGTCTACCGTTGTCACCACTCACCAGTGAGGACGAAGCCGGTCTCCTGTCTTACTCACTATACATTTGTCAGCCATTTGTGTATCAATCGTAGCAGTGACTGTTATATACGTATTATTTTAATTTGTCTGTGCAACTCTCATGTTAATTTTACTCTCATCGTAAATTTGTCATTAATTTCCAGTGCAATAATTATTTATTCACAATTTATTAATAACTGATAAAGACAGTGTTAACTCTCAGTTAAATAATGTAAATAAACACGTGTCGTAAGCTCCCGCCAACAACGGCCATTACCGTACCTGTATATATTGTACTTAACATTTTTGGGAAATAGTTTTAAATCAAAACGAAAACGTGTACGTGTTTAATAAATATAGGGGAAGTGTGTCTGAGACGGCATATTTGATGAGATGGCATACCTCATTTGACGTTTAAAATTTGGCGCCACTTGAATGCGCATGCTATAGAGTGAGACGCAATTAGTCGTCTGCCAAAGTTCTAGTTGATTCTGCAGTAGGCGCTGGTCAGTGCACGCGAAGACAGTCCGCAGAGGTGTCTGGAAATTTACACTAGCAAAGTATTTTGTGAATAACTAGAAGTTACGGGTCGATCGGTAAGTGTAAATGTTTCCAGTATTTCTGCATATCCTTTATTATCAAAACAATATGTTATTTCTTACCATTGCGCTTACCGTTGTTATAATAAAGGAAGACAAGTGCGGGTATATGCTTCTGGGTGAGTTGTCATACATGGTATGCTGATAAGATGGCGTAGGTATGCCATCTTACCCAGACACTTTGTGACATTTTTATTTCTAGTAGGTAGATAAATTATACTTCTTTAAGGAATGGGGCGTTACAAACGGACGTCAACAAGACATTCATGGAGCGAAAATAATATGAAAGAAGCGTTAATGGCAGTTCGGGAAAAGAAAATGGGCTGGTTGTTAGCTTCTAAGACATTTAATGTTCCCAGCACCACATTAAGGCGACGTGTTAATAAAACTGAAGGGTGGAAGAAGAAATACATGGGTGGTCATAAGATAACAGTTAATGAACCCCTAGAAAATGAAATAGTGGAGCATTTAAGAAATCTAGAAATTAGATTTTTCGGTTTCACAACAACCAATGTCAGAAAGCTTGCTGACCAAGTGGCTGAAGTAAAGAAAATACCCCACAGATTTTCCCATGTTAAGAAGATGGCAGGATGGGACAGGCTCAAAGGGTATCACTTCCGGTATCGACGTCGGACTATAACTCTACGTACTCCAGAGTCAACTGCTTTTGCTAGAGCCAGTGCTTTTAACAAGGAGCAAATTCAAAAATATTTCTCGAAACTTTCTGATATATTGGAAACGCACCGTTTTGACGCATATGACATATGGAATGTTGACGAATCAGGATTCTCAACAGTGCCTTCAAAAAACACTAAAATTTTCGCCACACGGGGTCGAAAACAAGTGGGAGTCCTAACAAGTGCTGAAAGAGGCCAGCACTTCACTGTTGTGTTGATGTTGCAGCATGAATCCAGTTGGAACTTACATTCCACCAGCTATCATTTTTCCAAGGAAAAATATGAAAAACGAATTAAAGGACAATGCGCTGACAGGCGCGATAGGTTTTGCTCAAGAAAACGGATGGATGAATGCTGAAGTGTTCGTAAAGTGGCTGAAGCATTTCGTCAAATACGTAAAACCTTCCCTAGAGAAACCGGTCTTGCTTCTATTAGACGGCCACAGCAGTCATACAACTTTAGATGTCATGACTTATGCAAAAGAATCCGGCATTATATTATTCTGTTTTCCTCCACATTGCACTCATAGAGTTCAACCGTTAGATGTCAGTTTTTACGGCCCTCTGACGGCTTATTATAATCAAGAATTAAACAACTGGTTGCGTAACCACCCAGGGCGCACCGTAACCCATTTTCAAGTTGTGGAAATATTTAAATTAGCTTACATGAAAAGTGTGACCGTTCAGAATGGCCAGCATGGTTTTGCTAAAACTGGGATTTGCCCATATAATGCAAACATATTTCCCGAATACATGTTTGCCCCTGCAGAAGTAACAAATATCGTTGAGAATGATGAAAATGCTGTCCACGAAGCAGGCCCATCAACATCTTCCATATGCCCTTCAGTGGAAATAGCTACAACAGCCGAACAGTCAGATGGCATTGCCAAGCCGCCATCCATCAAACAAACGCAAGGGAGAGATACCAAAACTGCAGCTGATGAATCTGTGGATGATTCCAAAATAGGCAACTCCAACATTTCTGTTGCAGACATATCGCCCCTACCTGTCACTTCAGCAACGGAACGCAAAACTAATAGAAGAAAGGGGAAATATGGGCATTTAAATACAACACCTGAAATACAGGTAATTGGGAAGTGGCCTAATGAAGTCCTAGCACCTAATAATTTACTTTTTTACAGTTCCTGAAAGAAAAAAACGCTGAGAAGGAGGCCAAACTTCGACGTAAGTCAACACGAACTGCCAAGAAGCGTATTGTTATTGAAACTGATGAAACACCGGAAGATCCTTTTAGTGTAAGCGGTGATGAAAATGAGGACGTAGCTGTAACGACATGTGTTCCCGATCTCGTTCTAAGGAAATATGGCTCAGATGTTATGAGTGTGGTCGGTGGTGTCTTCCGATTGCGCAGGAGTAGTTAAAAGACGAAGAACTTTGTTTGTGACATATATATGTATGTCATAATTTATTATGTATGCCATCTCATCGTTATTGTTATGGGTGAGACGGCAAAAACAAAGACTGTTCATTTTTATATTACCGTTTAGGATTATTTTACTGTACCGTTTTGAATACACTATTGCATAGACCATACATTGTAGTAGTTTCAGTCTGGTCCTGACCTTTTTAAAATAATTATTTCAGAAGACATAATCCCTTTTCAAAAAGTATGCCATCTCAGACACACTTCCCCTACGTGTTTTATTATTGTGAAAGGTAAGTCAAATAATAAGCAAATGAATACAATATTAAGTCACTGTTTTTCACCAATACACTGATACTTTCACTGACACTGACACCAATACTTTCTATCAGTTTAAGTATTTTAACTTCATTTATTTATATGTTCTATGTACAGTCAGCAATGCCAAAAAGACGCAAAGGGGCCAATTTGAACGATCGTACGATCAATTCTAGAGCCGTGCGAGATATTAGAGCACGAAGATCAGGCGAACAAATCCAAGAAAACAATGCAAATGTGCGTGTGAGCATGGCGCAGTTACGTGAATCACAATCGCAAGAAGCACGAGATGAACGAAATCAACAAAGACAATTAGAACGAAGAGAAACGCGCAGATACATAGTTGACAGACGTAGAGGAATTGACCAACAACGCCAACAAGTTCATCGAGCATTTACATCAGATTTATTTCTTCGACTAGCATTCCAGAACGAGCCTGATGTTGAATATTATGCTCATTCCAAAGTGGTTATTGGTACTTTGGAAAAGGAATGCCCGCATTGTCATGCACTTAAATTTAAAAAGGAGCCAGTTGGGATGTGTTGCTCATCAGGAAAAGTACAACTAACCGAAATTTCCGGTTAGTTGTACTAGGATCTCCGATTATTATTATTATTATTATTATTATTATTATTTTTTGTACTGGTAAGTCCCCGCTGGCCTCCGACTAGCCCAGAGAGTCCCTCCAGCCTCGTTACTCAACGACCGCTCCCCACGTCCGCGGGGTAAGCGGTCATTGAGGTCGCAATTCATGTGTCCTGAGTAGACGCAACGAGCCAAGTATGACTGCCTTCTGCATCTTCCCAGCGATGACTTCTGTCGATTGACGGCATGCTGGGATGGTTCTTAATTCTGAGAGCAATGATTGTCGCAT
>CAXKVY010009371.1:5000-28772 GCA_964058915.1 Tetropium fuscum | reverse complement strand
TATGCGTGCTGACCATGTTTGTACCATATCAGCGACAGATTCTGATATTGAAATTTTAAGTAATAAAATTACAGATATACTGGATCGATTTACCGCTAGGTGCGATCATAACAAACTGGTCTTAAATACACCCAAAACAACCTACATCACTGTTTATAATAGAAAGCCATGTACCGGGTAAGTCTCTTAAGACCCCCCTTATCTCACTTATCCTTTGTCGATTTAACTCATTCAAAAAAGGAATAGACACGGTTTTTGATGAATTTTTATAATCTGAGAACAGATATTAAAAAGCTCGTAAAATATACAGGGTGGAAAATAAAACATGATTTTTTTAAATGGAACACCCCGTATATTTTTAGACCAAAATAATGTCCTTAATTTTATGAATCCAAAAATGTGTAATTGTTATATAATCACTCGACCTGTTCGTGAGATATTAATAAAAACTTATCACATTACGGGTGTCAATTATAAAATAAGAACATCAAGATAGATACCTCTGGAAACAATGCATATTTGCATTGTTTATTTGTTGACAGATGTTATCCAGTTTTTTGTGAGATAGTAGTTCACTCTCTTAGATATTAGCGTAAAAAATACGTAGTGTTCGTAAAGAAGCAAGTTATTTTGAAAATGGTATATTCATTGGAAGAGCGAAAAGAGTTACTTGAAATTTATATTCAGTGCAACAAGAATAAGTCTCTTTCTCGGAGGGAGTATGTTAGGTTATTTCGAGAAAGGCTACCTCCTCCCAAAAATAGTTTTAAAAACATTTATGCAAAGTTTAGGAATACCGAATCTCTGAGAGACAAGAAAAGGGAAAGGCGAAGAACAAAAACAAGAGAAGACACAGAACTCAACGCGTTATTATATTTTGCT
The DNA here is from genome assembly GCA_964058915.1 of Tetropium fuscum. Classification (NCBI taxonomy): domain Eukaryota; kingdom Metazoa; phylum Arthropoda; class Insecta; order Coleoptera; family Cerambycidae; genus Tetropium; species Tetropium fuscum. The sequence continues at coordinate 27,890 of CAXKVY010009371.1, read as the reverse complement.
GAAAATCCATCCAAGTCATCCTATGCCGCAGCAATAGAATTGGATATATCACAAAGAAGTGTGATAAAAATATTACATCGCCATAATTTTAAACCATATAGTATTTTGCCCGTTCAATATTTAGACGACAACAATCTTCAAGACAGGTTAACCTTCTGCAGAGACATACTTGATAGAATAGAGGAAGATGATGAGTTTCTAAGTCGTGTCTTTTGGACTGACAAAAGCAGTTTTTCTACTGCGGGAATTTTTAACAGAAAAAATGCACATTACTGGGCAGCGGAAAATCCACATATTGTAAAAAAAATAAAAAAACAAAGATACCAAACTGTAAACGTGTGGTGTGGCATCCACAAGGATGCTATTGTAGGTCCTGTATTTATAAATGGGCCCTTAAATGCACAACGTTATGTGGATATTCTGCAACATCCAGTTGAAAATTATTTAGATAATATTAATTTAGTGGACAACAGATCTCTTATTTGGCAGCAGGATGGAGCACCACCACACTCTGCAAGGAACATCACCGAATACCTAAACAGAAAATATCCTATTTGGATAGGAAGGCACGGTGTTATACATTGGCCCGCTAAAAGTCCGGACTTAACACCTATGAATTTTTTTCTCTGGGGTACGATAAAATAAGATATACGAAACTGGGGTTTTTAATAATATGAATGAGTTAAAAGAATGCATACGTGTAAAAATTGAGGAATTAAACCAAAATGGTGATATATTTCAAAGGGTGAGAAGCAATTTTATAAAGCGATGCCAAATGTGTATTCAGAATGGTGGTGGTTACGTGGAAAATATTTAATTACGTTACGTGTAAATAAATAAAATTGTGTTACTCTATTGTGTTACTGTATTAATATTGACTTTTATTTGTTTTTATTAGGCTTATGTTGTTTATTGTTATTACTCGTTACTGTTATTGTCACCTATATATTATTTATTTATTATCTCAATAAATGGCATTGTTTCCAGAGGTATCTTGATATGTTTTTTGTTTTATAATTGACACCCGTAATGTGATAAGTTTTTAGTAATATCTCACGAACAGGTGGAATGATTATATAACAATTAGATATTTTTTTATTCAGAAAATTAAGGACATTATTTTGGTATAAAAATATATGGGGTGTTCCATTTAAAAAAATCATGTTTTATTTTCCACCCTGTATATCTTACGAGATTTTTAATATCCGTGCTCAGATTATAAAAATTCATTAAAAACCGCGTCCACTCCTTTTTTGAATGAGTTAAATCGGCAAAGGATAAGTGAGATAAAGGGGGTGTCAATCTTAAGAGACTTACCCTGTACTCTGCACTATTCAAATTTTAAAATCAAAGTAAATTTCTAGGCGTTGTATTGGACAATCTTGGAGATCGTGCATAGCTTTTACATTGTTACTTTGTTTTTTTTTCGAAAAACTCGTTACAATAGTTTAATATAAATTAATCCGAAGAATATACTTTCAAATTGTCTATTTATTTTTATAAGTACTAGGTACGATTAAATTAAAATATGGCGAATAACGCTTTATAAACTAAAACATGGTTTAGAACCTACTTAAAGAAAATGTGATTGCATTTTTTATATTTATGATCTGATTTTTATAATTTTAGGTAACTTATATTCAGCCGGCAGGCAACCATGACGTTGGCGCGAACACATTTTATACAATCACACACGAGAGTTTGTAGCAGCTGTGTAGGTATTCATTGAATTTCCAAAACCGACATACATCACAGATGACATCACATGGAAACAACAGAATTCCCACAATTTCCCATGTAAATTTATTCGCCTACATCTGAAAGTAGGGTTTGAAACCGTCTCGTGTCACTATTTACCATCGCATTTAGTAAAAATCTGTTCTGTTTAATAATAGATAATCGATAATATTGAGTTAATAATGAATAATAATGATTATTAACATTGTTATAATGATAATGAGTATGACTAGATCAAACTAGAATTCTCTGCTTGGACTGTTTGGAGGAAACAACTGAGAATTGAAAATATTTGAGTGTCCCAAAAATGAATGAAAAGTAACTTTTTTTCGGCCTCTATATATGGTATAGGTGAAGAATGCCAGTAGATATGACTGCATCGATTGAACTGTATACTGATCAATTTGCATTGGACGTGAAGTATCATCAGTCATGCTACAACCATTACACAAGCAAAAGCAACATTGAATATGCATCTAAACCGCAGATCTGCAGAAATACCTTCGCAAGCAAACGTCAGCTTGGATATGAGTCTTGCAACTTGTGATGACTCTCCAACCACCGATGACGACTCTTTTGACCTTGGTGATGTTCAAAAGATATTCGAAAATGATTTGCATATTTTACATACAGCTTCTGGAATTATGCGAAAAGCACCTGACTCAAAAAAGCATCAAATGAAACCTACACGCAATTACCATGGAAAAAATCCAGGAGAAAAGGGATACCATTATTAAGAATCATTTTTTATTAGGGGAGCATTATTTTTTAGCAGAAACATTGGCGTAATTAATTAATCCCTTATTGTTTTCAAATAATTTAAAGGCACTAATTTTACATCTGTGAAAAATTGTTACCAAATGAAAATAAAACGGTTTTTATTAATTTTCAAAAAGCGGTTTTCCTGTCTTTTGACTCCGTGCATCATTTTCACCGGCATATATATCGATGAGGACTATTGGGCTTTTCTTGTCTTTATTCCCTGAATTATGAACATTATTAATTCGAGAAAATTGCCAATTTGACAAGACTCCTACGCGTGAAACAAATAGCTAATATTAATGCAGTCTGCCTACGGATTTGGACCCTTAAGTGGAGATACAGTAGAAATATATAAAAATATTTGAAATTTTCTGCAGAATTCAATACAAACAACTGGCACCTCCAGGTCCCATAGTAAATTGGGCCCAAAGTTGGCCAAAAACGGTCATAAATGTCATGGTGCCATAAAATAAAATGAAATAAAGTTTTGTACATAAGTTGTAGAACTATTAAATACGGATCGATTTGCGGAAATCTGATGTCAAAAAAATTAAAAACAAATTATTTACTTGCAAAAAATCGTTAAAAATCGTGTTTTTTTTAAACGCTCGTATCTTCGCGACAAAAAATTAACATAGTGAAACTTAACTTCAGCCCGTAATATTAAAAGATAGCAACACTAGATTTTTTCAAAAAATAACATCTTAGCTCCAAAGGGTCGGAGATAAAAAAAATTGTCTTGTAAATTTAAAAAAAAAAACGTGCTGCTAACAAAAAAAGAAAAAAAAAATTAGAAAATTCTAGAAAAAAAAAATCTTTCAACCGATTTTTCGCATATTAACGATCAATTTAAAAAGCGCACATTAAATAAAAATTTAAGTACAACATTTCAAGAAAATTTTAAGTTCAAAATTGACTCTAAATATGAAAGCGTCTATGAGCTATCGAGATTTTAAAAAAACGTAATTTTTTTTCGAAAAAATCAATTTTTGCAAAAAGTTTATAATATTTTTAAATTTTTTGCCCTGGGGACAAAAATAGGCAGACTGCACTATATTGTTACTACATCCAGGTATGAGCTTGAGGTATGAGCTTTTTTCGGCTTTATTAAATTGCACGCTTACCCGCTAAAACAGCAACAAGTTGGGGGCGAGTCCCCTTGAACATATTTCCGGCACTGTTCACTGTCATCGTCCGCTCTTCTTGTTGCAAATGTTAGCAGTCTTGGCGACACCACTTGATGGTCTACAAAAGGCCGACGAATAAGTGACGGAAAATCGCTAACCAGCATATTTATTAATAGCACGCAAAATCTTAACTGTTTAAATATACCGTGATAATTGCTGCTAGTCGTCATTAAATGTTAATAATCTGTATTTGTCCGTCTAAGCCCGAGTCAATTCCGTAAAAATCTCTCCAGAGAAATTGAATAGTGTTTAGATTATGTTTATTGCCGCTTTATGGCCATAGACAGTCAAGTGATCTATTGTTGTTTTAATCTACGTTTGCTTATGTTCATATTTCATATAATAACTATAACTTAATTGATAGCCACGAGTAGCAGCACGTAAAAAGTTATTTTTAGTAAGACTAGACTGTTGAAAGAGTGTTTTCTCTAACCATTTTTTCATACTGTCGCTAAGGAAGAACATGCCAATATTTTTATATATACTCGTAGCAATGTCAATAGCAGGATTTTTGTATGGAATACAGAGTAATATACACTGACCGGAAAAATAATCGATCGATTAAAAATATTGATAAAGTGAGCTAGCTCATCAATAACTTTGTTAATTTAAGTCCGATCTTGATTATTTTTAACCAGCTCCAAAAAAGGAGGAGTATCTCAATTCTCAACTCGACTGTATGTTTTTTTTGTGTGTTTGTTAGAATGTGTGTTTGTTAGAATGTGTGTTTGTGTGTTTGTTAGAAAATAGAAAACAAACTCGGGTACGAGGGACCGAAGCTAAAAAAAATTGTTTTGAAACATTTTCGAGATTACGTAAAGGAAAAAATAACTCCAAAAAAAGGAGAATGCGAGGAGCTAATTTCACGATACAAAGATATTCTAAAGGATAACGTTTGGGTTAAAGTTAAAACAGTAGTGTACAATTCGTTCAAAGACAAATAATAATCCTAACTTTTAATTTTTAATGCTCATAAAAAATTTCGTAACAAGGTTACGTTGAATATTCGTTGAAAATAAACGTTTTATTTTTTCTGTGCAAATAGAATAAAATTAGTATTAGTAAATAGACTAGGTATATGCTTAAACTAAAATTTGGTTGACAATGACATTTTTTGAATAGTTAGATATATCGATATTTAATGATACACTGAATTAAAACTGAATTAAAAAGAACAAGAAAATTTGAAAATTCATTGAATTATTGAACTGAATTATTCAACTGAATTATTCCGGGACATGTGCGTTTTGGAAAAAAATTGTTCGGACAAAAGTTTCATGGTTTTTTTACGTACAATCGAATGCCAATGTAAAAAATGGGGGGTTGCATTTAAAGAAACAAAGTTGACCTTGAATGACCTTGAACCCTTGACCCAAGGTCAAAGGGGTTAAGGGCAACAAATGTCCCCCTTCAAACCAAACAACTTTCGTCTGGGCCATTTGTCGATTTTTCATTGTCCGGGGAAGACACGTATACACACACACATATATATATATATATATATATATATATATATATATATATATATATATATATATATATATATATATATATATATATATATATATATATATATATATATATATATATATATATATATATATATATATATATATATATATATATATATATATATATATATATATATATATATATATATATATATATATATATATATATATATATATATATATATATATGGTATTTATTATTATTATAAGTTAACTACATCGTATAATGTCAAATTGGCAAAATAAAGTACCATTATTATTATTATTATCATTAACTATCATAAGGCAGCAAAGTTTAGACTTCGCTTCCTACCACTAACCCTTTAAATTAGTTTAATGTTTAATAGGTCAGTTGGTGGGTCGAAAACTTTCTCGCTTGCTAGTAGTAGGTGGAGAAAATGTCATAGCATATACTATACATTGGTGTGTTTGTAGGATTAATTAATAATATGTAATTGGCGTTACGAGCTCGAGGGATTCAATCACGACACGCTTTCAGTTACTCGCTATTGAAATGCCTCTACTACTGTACAATGTACATAGTGCACATGTATCATGTACACACTGTAGAGATATGAGTAATAATCCTTATTTAAGTCAATACGTGCTTAGGTATGCAAATTCGGATTGTCTCAAGTTCCAAGGTTTCTCCTACGTTAGACAACAATACATTCTTTAGAACGTACTTTAGCAAATAATCCCCATAGCTAAGTTATTAAACATTTGACCAAGAATTACGTAGGTTCTGCGACATTGTCTTTCTAATATAATTATTAGCTTAGTAATAAGTAATTGAGGAAATCAGTTGTATTATGGTATTTTTTTGGAAAGTTCTAGGAATAAGGAAATTATCCATGGTAATCTAATATAGGTTTTTATTTGTATTAATTTTTTATATTTTGCAAGGTAATTGCGTTTACTCAATGCAAGCGGTGCTTTCAAATCCGAAACATTACCGGATATGATGGATGGCGCGAACAACAGAATTTATTTTAATACATTCGCGCGTCCCTGTAAGATAAGTAGGGTCCCTGTAACTAAGGTATCATTCCGTATAGCACACATCACATCTAGACTATGGAAGTAGTGTGAGTTGTGAGCAGTGAAAGTTCTACAATTGAGATTAGATGAACATTTTTTTGGAATAGGTACCAATAGAAATTACTGGAGTGGAGTGGAACCATCTCCAAGGGTTGAATCTGTATTAGATAATTGAAGGTTGATTTCGTAATATATTTGCTAGATAGGGATAAGGATGAGTAAGTAAGAGAAATAAAAAAGACAGATGGTTGTACAAGTGCTGGAAACTGAATTTGATGTTTCTTCTGTACCATGAATTTTCTGGGACGTACCCGATCTGTGGAAGAGAGGGAGAGGGTGAGAGAGAGAGGATGGATGAAGAAGGAGAAAGAGAGAAATGGCTTCCTGTATGCAGAGAGTTGAATTGGCTAATATGAAAGAAATAGATGGCACATATGAGAAAATTATAGTTAAAGAAATGTATTTAATAAAATAATTTTTGTAAATAACGACTATCACATAACCACTAATACTGTTCATACTACATTTTTTTTATTTTCTGTTGTAGGAATGGCCTGTTATATTGATATTAACAGTTATTTATTTACAGTTAAAATTGGCACAGGGCTGACAGAAACACAAAATATCTTTGTCCTGATCCTTAATCTTGAAAAGGGCGTTTCAAGTAAAATATATACGATATCATTTAAAGCAAATATTATTACTTGCCTAAATGTAAAATAAAAATGAGATTACCTTTGTTTTGGCCCATGCCCGTGATCATACTAAACTGTTCTATTCGGCCCCATACAAAAAAAGAAGCTTATCTAAACCTGATCAAATGTTATCTCAGTTAAAATCTGTGCAAAAACTGCCAGACCCTAGAGATGCCTGCGGTAATTAAAATAGATTGGATATTTAAATTTGCTCTCACAAGGGTATTTCTTAAAACCGTGTACAGGGACGCCACCAAACGCTTTATTGAACCGAAATACTCCAAATTATTAGACAAAAACCATGGCAGAACGGTTTGCAGTGTAGTGAAATTACGCACGTCGATAAAAACTTACGGATTAGGAGTTGCGAGCTGCAGATTCGGGTCGCCTCAGTTTCAGTAGTAGGTAGATGTAGTCTCTGAGGAGACTCCGATGTTCGTAGGTCTGCTAAAATGTTAAACCCCCGAGTTTGTATCTCCTCATTGAGGATTGCTCAAGTATTTGGAATAGAATATAAGCCATACGCACTCTTGCCGAGAAATTAAAAAAATTATATACATATTTTGAAACTTTGTTTGGTTATTTTGAATAAAATCAACTTCTTATGTGGAATAACTACAAAGTTATATAAATAGATAGAATAAATATGAGGAATTTTTGTATGTTTGTTCCGTCAGAACTCCGTCAGTTATAAATCAATTTTAAAAATTCTTCTTTGTTTGAAATGGGGAATTTTCCCATGTTAGTTTTATCAGTATTGGACCTTCGATTTCAAAGATATACCGGGGAACTCAGAGTCCCTAAATAACAGGCAATCCGTGGATTGACTATCGCGTTGTGGATTTTGCAGACTACCTAGTCATTACGCGGATTGACTGATTTCGCACCTTGCCGGTAACATATGCACAAATAAAATTTTTCTCGCAGCATATAGTTATTGACCTAGGAACACATTTTCTACCAAATAATTGACCATATCTCGCTTAGAAATGCATTTTTTTTAGTTTTAAAAAAACTATATTGTAGATAAATCTTAAAGCTACATAATTTGTTGGATATATTTTTTTTTAAAATGAAAAACTAAAAAAATGTGGGTCACTTTATCTAAAAAATAATATATATTTTTATTTATTAGTATATATCTTCGTTATTTTATTTTTTTTCGAAAAATACTAAGACACATTTTTTGTGCAATATAAACTTCTAAATTTAACAAAAGGAAATTATTTGATTTGGACAATTAGATTGGAAGATATGGCAGATTTAATAATCTGTCGATCCGACATTTTGAAATAGCCGCCATCTTAAAACCGCCCACTTTAGTGACAGATACGCAGCCTTTTGGTGATTACCAAGACCTAATAATTATTGACAATCCGTCCAAATATTATTTGGAGCAACATTACAGTGCTAATCTATAAATAATTCATACCATTATTAATGTCGCCAGTTTTTTGTATTGGAAATATATTTATAATTTCCATTGGGAGGAATTGTGCTAGTTTTAAGTTTTAAGTATAGAGTGAAATATTAGTTGAAGAGGATGTACAAAGAAATCTGAGATTTTAACTTAGTACTAAAGACACCATTTTGTTTCCCCTTATATAATTTGATCTATGTCAATTTTTGTTAAAAATCTCTTTAAAATTTTCCTTTTGCATAATTATTCATACAATTATTAACAACAACGATTTTTAATGCTACAATATTTTGGGCAATTATTAAGTTTAAGAAATATTTCAATTTCCTCATTATAATAATTATTTCAAGGTCACTAAGAATTTAATTGGTTAAAGTGAACAGGTGGCAGTAAATAAACTATTATTAAATTTGTTGGGTTACATGCATGGCCAAACAAAGGCCCGCTTTGTTTAGGTGTCACTTAGAACATTCTTTACAACTACTATAACGTTGATTAAGATAATGATGGTATGAGTCACGTATCTCGACATTAGTTTTTTAATCGATAGTGTATCATACATGTTTTATCCTACAAGTATCTCTCCAAATTTATATTAATTACTTCAGAATAAATTTCTTTTCAGGGTCATCCGTTACGCTATAAATACCCGCAAGTCGACAATTAAAATACAGACACAATCTTATACGTAGTAATTCAGAAGACAATTTATCAATTTGTTGCATCTACTTAATCAGAGAGATTATAAATATCAATACGATGCTTTTTTAGTGTTTCATTGTCCACATATAGTCTACGTGGATTAGACTGCTAATTTACAAAGAAATGATTTTTGGGGCACGAGTTCCCGAAAGTATTGGGAATAAAGCTCCGGTGAGTTCCTATCTCTTGCTTTTTACGAAAAATCACCTCTAGCGGCTATTGTATTCCGTTTTTTCGTAAAATGTTCAGCAGACGAGAAAGAGTCTATGAAACATCTCGGCAAATATCCACCCAAATCCCGCAAACAGCGTTCAAAGTCGCTGGTAGTTTCGAGCGCATATGTAAAAACTAGCCACAGCGGACTTCCATAGCGAAAATATCGAAACTATTACACGAAAATACTATAATTCCACCATTCAACTATAATTCTAGCGATTCTTATTCATCAAGCGTTCATTCAACTGGACCGCGTCCCTTTATTCTAATTATATTGCGTGAATTAAGTGTCTGCACAGGCATTTAATTGGCGCAGTCGGTAGGATTTTTATAGCAGGGTACTTTCCTAAATTAATTTTGGTATTTATTAAATTGTTCCTCCTGATTTATGAAACTTATTGCTCTTTCTAGATCTTTAGTTTTCAATTCTCTAATCATTTGTTGATAATTATTAGATACATTTCTGGTATATGTATCTAGGGCTAATTTTGAATAAACTATGGTTAGTAACGTTTTCGTAATTTCGTTATGCTCTCATTGTTTTAATTTTGATAACAAGGAACATTGGAATTCTGATATTCTTTATCCAAATGACTGTACTTTCTTTATGTCTATTTATCGTTAAATGTAGTAAATCTTGTTGAAAATAAGCTAAGTCTCTAGTATCGCCAAAAGTGGATAGTAAAACTTTTTCTGAATCGTCTAGTTTGACAAATTGACAATTGAACTGAATAAAGGAGAGTTACTAGGGTATGTAATAGTTATTTGTGTGTTAAGAGCGCAAAGTACTGCATTGCCGCTTGTGAAAGAAATTTACCGGTATTCTTTCAAAAGGGGCAATGGCAGTTTGTGCTCGTAATACATACAACATTTTTTCTACAATCGCTTAATACACTGTGTTCTTGTATGTATTTGACATATGTTTATATATGGACCGATTTTTATAAGTTTTTTTTGTTAGCTACATTTCTCATGTGTCATTTTTGACTGACAAGCGCCTGCTAAGGAATTTATAATAAAGAAGCGAGCGGAATCGGAAATGGCGTACTTTGCGTTGAGAATTGAAAGCGCAAAAGCCTACTATTGAGGCGATTGTAGAAAAAAGTATTTATTAATGCATCGCTTCCTGATATAAAATCATTTAATGGATACATTTCCATTAAATACCGTTTCCATACCGTCGAAGATTCTGAAGGAATCTATGGAAATTTTTACTAGTTGAAATTCATGGTTATTATTTGCAAATTTAAACGAGCTGGTCTTATAATAGGATTTCAGTTATTAAAGGTTTCGGAGTCACTTCCATAAACATTCGGAGTCACATAAACTTCCTAAATTATTGTTTTCGTTGTTCATCAAATGTTCTATTTCAATATTATGTTTCAGCAACCACCTGATCTTTTCAAACGTCTACCTAAAAGGTATCTAAACGAGTAAACTGGATTTTAACAAATGGAGAAACAAATTAATGTCTCTTTCAATCTCGTGTTTCAGCTACCACTAGTTCTGGTATTTTATATAGGTGAACCAATTATTAATAGAATAATTTCGTTGCACTTGATTTCTTAAAACTAAAACATGAGAAATTGGTTTCTTAAAACTATATTTCACTTGTACCTTTGTCGTATAGAGAAAGGATGTACTTAAATAGTAAGGCCCTCGGGCTCGAAATTGCGAACAATACTTAATACTCACTTTCTTTGGCTTGTACGGGCTTCTTCTAAAACAGTTTCTCTTTTTGATTTTTTGAGCAAGAAGAATTGAAATTCACCTTAACAGTTTCTTAACAAAGAGTCCACCAGTTGCTGCCATCCTACCGACTGCGCTAATTAGGTGTCTGTGCAGACACTTAATTGGCGCAGTCGGTAGGATTTTTATATTGAAGTACTTTATTAAATTAATTTTGATATTGATTATGTAGTTCTTCTGTGGCGACACTTAATTCGTGATTTGTAGTGATGTAGGTAAGGGTAAAATAAACGCAACTAATTAATTTCATGCGGGTTAGGCTCCTCAATCTTTTACAGGAAAACTGACGTTGAAATAAATGTAAACATCCAAACAAGATTGGAAATACCGCAGAGATAAAACATGCGAACACTAAAACGATTAGAATCTTGAGTAAAAACCAGCAAAGTAATCGCAAAGTGCCTTTTGTCATCACGATTTACTCCAAGGCAGTGCGGGACAATTGAGAAGGCAATGATTAACTAATTGAACGAAAGCGTTAAATGATTAGCAGCAGAACAGTTCGTCGCGTGTTTGATGGTTTACCCCTTAGATAAATGGGAAATTGATAAGAGATAGTACATTGCTGCTTTATTCAGTTTCCTTAATATAATTACGTTAATTATAGGATGGATCTTTTATTAGTCGAACCGTATCCTTCATTGAAATAGCTTTTATGTTAGCTGTTCCTATTGCGAGGAATTTGATGTATGCTCCATAACCAATCATTTTATTAGTAAACACGCAATATGCAAAAATTACTTTATTGGCCAAATGAGCCAATTAAACTGAACCAGGACCATTTATTTGCTGAATTGGCGATAGATAAATGACAAAATTAGAGACAATAAAAATGTAAAAATAATTGCCTAACAATACGTTGTAAGATATGCGACTGATAGACCAGGGCTGAAGCCTTTGAAAAAAGTAAAAAGTGAAAAAAAATGATAGTGGCATGAAACCCATTGGAAAAGGAATTGGTCGGGAAGTGGAAGGGGGTGAGTTTTTAAGGGTAAAAAACGGTTTATCTCGATTTCCGGCAAAACTACAAGTCCTATGGAAAAAGGTTAAATGACAAAGTTGTAGGTAATAAAAATATCTACAAATTCTGTATTTACACTTTTTTCACATAACCTCAAAATTTATGTGAAAAATTCAAATGTTTTTGGTTTTTTATTTTTCTTTTACAAAAAAATTTTTTAAAAGAAATTTGGTGAAAACTTACGTTTTTATGTCCCAAACACACTGTAATTTTTTTGGTTTAAAAAATTTATTTTGACTTTTTTTAATCATTATGTACAATTTGAGTTATTTATTAAAATTTACACTTTAATTACGCTTGTGATCATAAACACACACTATTTCTTATATTGATGAATAACGTCTTATACATACACAGCAAATTCTGTCACATTTACATATGTTCACACATGTATGATATTAAATTACTTCCAATTAAAAATAATGATTTATTCTCAGTGTTTTAAAACAAAGTAAAATTTTTAAATATATACTGTAACCGTACGCCCGTGACACAAATGCTTCAGGCAACCGATGCTAGATGCCGCCCCACTGTATGTCGTTCCAAAATACCTACTCGTATTTATCAAGTACTGTGACGGCAGTCGATTCGATTCAATCCAATTCGATACAGAGCGGAAAACCGAACCTCCTGATATATTGTTTTCTGATAAAATGTATTGTATTTTCTTTTACTTAGGAAACAATGCATATATATTTCTCCCTTAATAGGTTATTTTAAATAATACGCCTGTTATAATACCTATATAATTACATTTATGTTATATAATGAATTAATTCGTTGAATCAACAAAAGATAATATCGATATTGTTATATAAATTTATTTATTCTTATCTCTGTACCCACGAAGTAATATTGATTACAAAATAAAAAAAATAATAATACTTGTGAATTATATTGTGGAATATTCCTCTGATTAGACTTATTCACTGCTGTTATATTCTAAGAATGAAACAATAGGCCTATGGAAGCTAAAATATGCTGTAACTATGCAAAGTATGTTGACTCTCACTTTCAAAAATTTATAGATCAACCATAAGTCGCCAATAACGGCTGTATTAGAATCCATGTGATACTCCAAATCAAGTTACGGTGTACTGAAAAACAAAAATGTCATAATTTCGGAAAATCAATGTTGTTTTGTGTAAAACCATTCGACAATCACAAAATGTCCAATGTCCACGAATGTCCAATCTATCCGTCTTTACGCATAACCTATCTGAATCTATTGATGCAAATCAACAAATCGACGTAATTTATAGGAACGTTTCAAAGGCTTTTGACTGGATCGACCACAACATCATTTTATAAAAGACTGCTACTATTGGATTTGGTGACAAGTTGGTTTAGTTCCTTAAATGATATTTATCAGTTTACAATATTATGTTGGGTTCAATGGGGTTCAAATCACCTAAGTACCCCAAGAATCCATCTTGGGGCCCATACTCTTTAATATTTTCATTTATGATCTAGTGCAATTTAATATTAAATCTATGTTATATGCTGATGACTTAAAGCTGTTTACGGAGATCAACATTAGACAACCTAAATTATCTAGTTAAATTGTGTGAATCTCATAAATTAAAGTTTTTAACTAATTTAGTAAATATATTTTGTGATTCCCAAAATTCATATGTAAGTGCAATTTATCAGAATGCGCCTTTAGCAACTTTACCCAATTTATGTAACTTCTGATATTAATTACCGTATACATTTTTTTACATCACTGCCGCTCTGCGCTTGTCAAGGTGTTTGACTTAAGAATCTAGCCTACCTGTTTATAGAATACAAAATACTATTTTTATATAATACAAAACTATAAGGAGCATTTAAGAATTGTATACATTTTTTAATGCAATGACGTAACTATTTTTGTCGCTGTCTCTTAGTCTGACAGTTATATTAACGAAGTGAAATGACGAAAAATCATAATATAGGACGGGAAATGCCGTTTTGTATTCAGTAATAAGTTTTATGAATTCAATTGCTTTCCATTTGGGTTAATCCGTGCATCCTAATTCACTTAGCTAAGTATGAACATGGCATTTTATGATGGATATATGAGTGAATTTCATTTACAGCGAACGTATTATAACAAAAAAATACACGCTGCAGTATGATTCAATATATCACCAAAACTTCCGCATATGGGATATATAAATATATATATCAATCAAGGTAAATTCATTTTATGTCCCATTTCTGTTTTATGCACTAAATTCGACGCTTATCAAGCCAATAATTGCAAATGAAGTTACCTTTTAAATTAAACGTATAACCTACAGCAGAATTTGTAATTAGATATCGATCGCCCAGTCTCTATTTAATAGCGCCATATCAATAATTACTGTGACATTACTCCAGTCTTCAGGGGGATTCCCTCGCGCACTAGTCCCGGCAAGTCTGGTTTTTTATATGTCGTTCGAGATTGTTAAAAGGTAACAATTCCAAGTTTCCGTCATTCCCACCCCTGAATGGAAATAACCAACAAAAATACGCACTGTTTCCAGTTTTTGGGCTTTAACTCCTTTGTTGTGCTTTTTAGCGCAAAACGCTTCTTGTAAAAGTTGTAGACGATAAAATTCCCTACAATATTCACATCGTACCTTTTTTTGTACAACCAATGGTGACGCAGCTATGGAGCAAAGGCAAAATCGTGACTGGCAAAATTTTCACATTTTTGGAGCGCAAAAAGCTATGGAAGACTTGGTTGTATCGTCAAAGAAACTTGTAATTGTTATCTTCTATCATATCGAACATCATAAAAAAAGCCAGACTTGCCGGACTAATTGATCGAGCGACCCCTTTTTAAGTCTCTAGCGACTGGAGTATATGCACTTGCAGGAGAGAAAAGTCTAAATATTCCATTAAACTAAAGGGAAATATGGAATTGGATCCTTCTGCTTTTAAGGAATGCCATTGTTTTTGCATTAAGCACGTATTAATATGAGGAAAAATATGAGGCTCATTGTTCGACTAGATATTGGGGTTTTGTTGAGCTGACCCTCTGGCGTATTATATTTTCATCTAGGCGGTTCGGCGGCATATTTCCCACATAGAAAATGACAGTCGATTGCGGCCACTGTTGAATTTAATCGCAGGTCAACTTAGTTGTAGCAGACGTTAGATTAATGTCAACTCGAACGCTATATTGATGAAAAGTAACGCGTGGGAATATAAATAGGAAATGCAGAAAACTCGAGCCGACAGGTGATGAGGTAGAATATCCCTCGCACTTAGAATTAGAGGAATGGAGTTCTTCCATAACGCGAAAGCTCCGTCAGCTTAAATCTGATATCAATTTACCAGTTTGAATAGAAACAAATTACGGAGTACCTCCTGCTCATCACGTAAAATTCGGGTAAACCTATCAGACATATCGCGCGAGGCAACTGCACAAATTTATGTATAACTGTTACATAAATTAGTCCAATAAATTATGGGGTTTTGTTCTCTAACAACGTTAAGGTTCTTCTTAATATATAAAACACAATTTAATATGTACAATGAGGGTAATGTTAATGTTAATAATAATTATTGTAAATCTAAATTTTTGTTCTACATCATTTTTGCTTTTAGAAAACAATGCTGATTTTTATAAAATTACAAATACAAATTAAAATATTACCCTTTTTATAGCCATATTACTTTTTATTAAACTCTTTTAGTTACAGTTTTGAAGTATTTACTATTTCTGTGACTGCATTTATACCAATTTTATCAGTATCTGCTCTATTAGGTAATTTTCAACAAGGAATCCGATTCTGCTCAGATTTGGATTTAGATATTAACAAAAAAAAATTAATATCAGCGATTATATTGACCCACTGAACTGCGCATATTGGGTAAGTGTAAGCGCGCGTCTGGGGTAAATGTAATAAAATGCAATAAAAAATACTATTGTAACGAGCTCTTCAGATTAAGGAGGCTGGAGCAAAAGGGTTAGAGGAAGATGAAAAACATTAAAATAAGACTAATTGTTACTCAAAGGGTTACTCAAAGAAAACCTTAAAGCTGGAAGCTGGGTTCTGGCCTCATTTAAAGGAAAGAAAAGAATACCTTTCTATGTTGGTCAAACAGTGTTCGATGGAGAATCGCAGCCTACCATTAGTACCATTATGTAATTAAAAAATCAGCCCGACTCTGGCATAATTCAATTTTTCACTTTCCTGAACAACAGGACCATCACATAATGGCTGCATCAGATATCGAGCAATTTTAACCAGAACCCATTTTAGTGCGAAGAGGAGAACTAATTTTTCCAATACTCTTTACGAAGCTTTACCTCATATAACGCAAATTAAAAATTACATTTCACATGCTGTTTCGCTCAAATACGTACCTGCATAATATAATTTTCTAAGATATATAGATTTCTGTTTTATTCCCTATAATTGCCCCACAAAAAACTTTATAACTTCCTTATAAATTAAGATATTAAGTTAATTTTTTTTATTACCACCAGAAGTTTTCATACTATAATACACTTGTCCCGGATCCAAACCCACAGGAGACATATGGCAGTTACGAGCCGTGGTTACACTTGCTTCATTAGGCGGGGCAAGTGTAATCAGCCAGCATGTTTCTTTTATTTTTGTTTATAAAAAAAATTAGGACAGGTAAAACATAAATAGATTTTGATTTAACAATCAAATAAGTCGTGTTCTGAAAAAGAACGAACCCGATATCCCTTTTGGTTTTTGTTATAGAAGTTTAAAGTGCAACTATCATGCTTTTGATTATAGTTACCCCACTTCATCCTACGGTCTTATAATTTTTCAGTAGATCAGTAGATTAAACTTGAAATCAGTAGATATACTGAAAAATCAGTAGACCTGGCAACCCTGCTCATCACTATCAGCAGCTCGCTCACCAGAACCATCTCTCCCCTCTCTTCGTCCTCGCTGCATCTGCCAACCAATTCACTTGTAGACTTGTAGCTTATAGAAATTTGGAATATGGACCCCTAGAGCCACTGCAAGGTTGTCAGATCGCGCGGCTCAATTTCCCCAGTCGATATTTAAAAATCCCTCAAACGCAGGACTTTTCGAAAAAAATCCCCAAAAAATGCATTTTCAATTTTCGTAGATTATGATTTGTTATTCCTGCCCTTTTCGCCCGTGCGTCACCATACGTACGTCTTCTGTACTACGGAAATATGTCATCAAAAGACCAGACGTCATGTTTTGGTTATATGAGACGTCGTCGACCAATAAATACGTTATATAGGCATGTAATGTCTATAAGTTGTAGAGGACTCAATTTCCAGCAACTTTTTGCAGGTGGCTCTGTTGGATGAACGGTTGAATAGCTTTTATTTGAATGTAGCCAGCAATTTCAACAATTTTAATTATATCAATGCAACAATCTTAACCTAAATTCCGGTATAAAGTGAAATGGTCTTTCAGCCGGTTTATTTCATTGAAGGGTTGTAACTTTGAAATTTCAAACATTTTTCCTTACCCAATCTTGCAGTAAATAAATTGAGACCTAGTGAGTTGAAAACTAGTTTTCAAGTCGCTCCGCTTCCATCCTTCTAATGTCCCGTAGCATTTATTCGGATTCCTTTAAGAGTCTCGCTTAAGGCATCGACATATTCAACTTGGCGTTTGCCATGCGGTTTTTTGTAACCGTACTCCTATTTTTTGGGGTAACTTGACAGGATTATAAAGCTGTTCTTACACTTTTAATTTTATTTTCGCAAATGACTGCGATTTTCAGAAAATCGAATTATCGAACTGTTATTACGTTATTCCGAATTAAACATAGAGATTGGTCCCTAAAAGTATTTTCAATACTAAAGGTCAACTGACAAGATGCACAGTTAGATGTATGGATATCGTGTAAGTATGTATCGAGCAAACTAAAAGTCGATAACGATAAGAAATTGATATTCCATTCCATGAACTGTCACCGAATACAGGTTCTCCGTTATTTGCGAATCCACGAATCATTCTAAAAACACCGACAACGGACAAGATCTGCAGCAGTCTCTGGAATTCCGTCTTTGCTACTGCTTCCCATTCCTGCGGTACAGGTTATTCAGTGCGTCGAAGGTCATACATATCATAATAAACTTTAAACTTGCACGAGAAACAGAGCGTTTCAGTCATCTGCAGAATGCTGCTCCCCAGTAGTGTGACAGATAAGTTCCAAGGGACTTTTCCCCAATTGCTGGCAGCGGTTACAGGTGGGTAATACAATTAAAATTGAGGAATACAGAAAAAGTGCATGTAAACGAGATCGTTTAATCCTCTTACGTGTTGATATTGTGTGTTGTTGTGGGTATTTTTAAGTGAAGAACAAGGATATCTCGCTAGCGATGGTCAGGGTAAGTGGCACTTAGGCACATTCAAAGAAAGAAATATTGCTATTTATTGCGTCAAGAATTGAACTATTTATTTTCGGTTAATCGCTTTACTAAAAAGTTAACAAAAGAGAAACCTTGATCTGACAAATCCTTCTTGTTTTGGCTCCGGTTTCGGTCCGTGGTATCTGACCATTCTCAGGCACCGCCGGTCCAAGGCTATATTGACATTAGGTTATTTTTTAATACATATCTAATATAAGAGTTTGATTTTGTAAGAATTCTAGAATTATTCATCTACACTGCGCAACTTATTTAACGCACAACCAAAAAGTTAACTCAAATTTGACGTTATGTATTTTCGACAATTTTTGTTCGTTTTGGTCGATTTTTTTTTAAAATTGTAGGTTTTTCTCTTAGGAATGTCACTGTCTGAGTTGTTTTGGTAAAACGAATGATTTTGATATTATACCAGGTGCTATAAAAATGTTGTGTTTTTTTCCGAAATTTCAAAACGTCCTGTGGGCTATACAAGGTATTGAAAGTTATTGCAATTATAGCCAATTTAAAGCCTCATGTTTTTTCTACATTTTCTTTTTTTATTCATTTGTTTATCTCTGTTACTTCATAAAATATCCAATTTTTGAGTTGACGTGATTTTTATTAAATTTATTAACTTTCTTTTTTGTCAAGTGCTCATTATTTATTACTCATTATACTGATTCAATGCCTCATTTTGCGTTCTGTTTTCCTTGATATCTTATAATTTATTGAGAGATGCGAGGTGTTTTAGAAGAGAAAAAGGTCTTAAAAGGACAAAAACTCAAAAAACATACCTAGAAAAATGGATTGCTTTAATCAATAAAACAACGAATAACAGGAAACAAAACAAAAGTAAATAAAGAATTAGTATCTGGTGTTTCCACGCCTTCCGCGAATGACCTCCCGACATCTTTGGTCTTAAAACCAAAGTTCTGATTAGGTTCTGATCTAGTCCATTCCATATTCGACTAGGCGTCCTTCCAATTCTTGTAAATTTTGGGGTTGTCGTCCCTAACTTCGTAACCGCCGACCCATAAAATCCCAAACATGTTCAATGGGGTTAAGGTCGGGGCTACGGGCTGGCCAGTCTATGTGATCAATTCCTACTTCTTCAAGATAATTTTTCACGATAAGACTCGTGTGGGGACGCGCATTGTCTTGCATAAGTAAAAAATTGGGTCCTATATAGGGGGCATAGGGCAAAACATGTGCTTCAAGAATGTCTGTGATGTATCTGTCAGAATTTATATTTCCATTCACAGTTACCAAGTCCGTTCGCCCAGTCAAAGATATTCCGCCCCACACCATGACGGATCCACCTCCATATAAAGTTGTGTGCAAAAAATTGCATTGACTGTATCGCTCATCGGGTCTTCGGTAGACGCGATTACGTCTGTCACAATTATACAAACTGAACCTTGACTCATCAGTCCAAAGAATACGTTCCCAATCTGCTTCCATCCAATTAACATGCTCATTGGCAAAATTCAATCTGGCTCTTCGATGATCTACTGTTAATGCGGGTCCTCGAGCAGCAATCCTGGGTCTTAAATTTGCCTCCCTCAGTCGTCAGCGTACAGTTTGAACGCATATGAGTGGACCACCTGCGTCTTGAAGTTGTGCTCTTAAATGTGTTGCAGTTATAAATCGTTGTCTTACAGCATTTACTCTTAAAAAGCGATCCTGGATAGCAGAGGTAATACGAGATCTACCTTGACCGGACCATCTGGAATGTTCTCCTGTTTCCGCGTACCTTTGAATTGCTCTCGCTATAGTTGTGTGAGACACTCCCAACCTTCCAGCTATGCGGTTGTAACTCCACCCTTCACCATGTAATGTAGCTGCCGCAACACATTCATCACGACTTAAATTTCTGGTTTGGCGTTCCATTATTCACGAATTATTTCTGGACTGTCAACAAAAAACTAATGACACAGTTGTCAGTTTATGACGTGTAATCTTCGATTTCCATAGCTTGGCTAGCTGTTTGAGTTGTCCGATAAATGCATTTCATGTGAATAAAAGCATATGGTGTTTCAAAACGGTATATTTCTTGAAGTAACAGAGATAAACAAATGAATAAAAAAAGAAAATGTAGAAAAAACATGAGGCTTTAAATTGGCTATAATTGCAATAACTTGCAATACCTTGTATAGCCCACAGGACGTTTTGAAATTTCGGAAAAAAACATAACATTTTTATAGCACCTGGTATAATATCAAAATCATTCGTTTTACCAAAACAACTAAGACAGTGATATTCCTAAGAGAAAAACCTACAATTTGAAAAAAAAATCGACCAAAACGAACAAAAATTGTCGAAAATACATAACGTCAAATTTGAGTTAACTTTTTGGTTGTGCGTTAAATAAGTTGCGCAGTGTATTTGCTTATTTCTCTATGTAATGAATTGCTATGACATTATATTGCATTCCTGTGACATTAGTATTGACGGAACTGAAATTCACAGAAAACACAAACCTATTCTACTATTTATATTTGTTCTATGTGAACATATTATTTATGAAAGCATTAGGCATACAGTTATCCAGAAGATGTTAAACTTTAAAATGCATAAAATCTTGTAGAATCTATTAAAACAACTACTTTTCCTAGTTATATGCTAGAAAATATTGATTTACATATACCATAGAATTCTGAAGCATTTAAGGAGGGGGTGATACAGAAATTGTTTGCTTAGTCAAAACTAAAATCATTTGTGGAGCTTATGTATTAACTGTTATTTCGAAAATTCGAAAAAAAATCCTATTTTCACCCTGGAATATATTTATTAGCTTTTAAGTTCTTTCCTATTCATATTTGTTTTGTGGAAAGAAATATGAAATATGTTCGTTTCCGTATATATGTCCAGATATACAACTGGTAATGATATCATCATATGCCTCGTTGCTGTATTTCTGATATCATCAGTTAAACTGATACACAGTAAAAGATAAAATAACTCCAGTTTAATGTAAACATTTAAGAAGATTTTCAATGACTGATTCTAATCAACAATTTGTTATTCGGGGGGGGGGCGTCAGCTGCCCCCCACTACTTATGCTCTGACGGTCAGTTACCTTATTAATAATAGAGGAACTACCAATGGTAAAAAAAACAGACTGGATCAAATGATTTGTGCAAAAGTGACCTACCTCCCGGACTATTATGTTAAGTTTAGGCAGCAATTTTATAAGGGATATATTATTTCGTTTGGCTTAGTTTAGTTTAGAAACACTAAACCATATATGGGCATCCAGGCCGGATCCAGCCCTCCACCAGCTTCAATACGGGCCGCGAGAGATTCAGACCATTCAAGTAACGATATCAATTCAAATCGATAAATAATCGAGCATTTCGCTCAATATAATTTACTCACGGGCCAGTTAAGAGAAGATAAAATTAAAACACTCATTGCCGATTTAAGGAAACAGCAACAAATGTTCCATTCACAAAATAAAATCTAGACAGTGTTGTTAAAGCTACTTTTATAATTTGTTACAAAATAGCAAAAACATCGAAGACATTTTCTGAGGGACAGTTTGTTAAAGAGTGCCTAGTAGATGTTGCAGAACTTTTGTGCCCATAAAAGAATAAAGGGTTTGAGGAAGTGATCTTATGGCAACGTACTGTTTATATGATGGCTAGTGATATCAAAAAAACATTAACCGATAGATTGGCTGATTTTCAAATATTTATGTAGTACTTCTGTAGGTAATATTCCTATGTACCCAGATCTGAAGGTACTGAAAATAACAGATTGATAATTTAAGTGTCCTTCTAAGTATTATTTTACTATCACATTATATATTTGAGAATTACTGGTCATTATAAAAATACAACAAATCTTGCTGTAAGTTTAAGGAAATGGTATTATACACAGGTACTCATTGGAATTAAAACATGATTGGCATACACATACAAAAGTAAGAATTATATTAGAAATGACTTACTTCTCAATTTCAAGGCTTTTGTAAACAATATGCAAGCATTAGCACTATTAGCTGTAAAATATTTGCTGTGAACATAATAGGTGATACCTAATTGAATTATTTCAAACGCATTATATAATAATTATTGTTACTACGTTTTCTGTTTCCTGTTTTATATCCATATTAAATATAATATAATCTGGATTTTTTATATTTCCATAATGCAATTACCAATATTTATTTTTCAAATAGACAGGAGTATAATCTCTGATTTCATACATCATCATCGGTATCAACAAAACACTTTGACGAACTTAGCTCTGGTGCAATGATGTCTATATTGAATATTCAGGATTATTGTTCTAATAATGGTCTTGTATTAAATAGTCTAAAAACAAGTTTCATTTTATTTTCTCCAAAAAACACAATCGATAGTCTACTAGTTAGAATTGATGGAAAAACTATAAATCAAAGCCACTCTTTTAAATTAAATCTGTTAAATTTTTAGGTACTTACATATATTGTAATCTGTCCTGGGAAAATCACATTGACTTTTGATAAATAAACTT
>CAXKVY010009371.1:0-2500 GCA_964058915.1 Tetropium fuscum | reverse complement strand
TTAGTCTAAGAAAGGAAACCAAATCCTTATTTACCCAGCTCAGAGTTACGCCACAACAAATTATCTAGCTCCTTCAAAGATGGCAAATTAAAAATAAAAATCCACGTATCTGGGCATTTTTGTACAAAAGTACACTATTTCGGGAGATATTTCATGTGTTTTGCCCACACTGTATATAATTATTTTTTCGGAAATCAGCAAATTAACGAAAATAGAATTGGAAGTGGAAGTAACTATTATCAGTAAGTAGTACGGATATATGTACTACTTACTGATAATAGTTACTGATATATCTAAAAATATAGTCGTCAGTAATCTCAGCAAAGGCTAGAGAATAATAATTCATAACTGCTATGGTTGAAATTATTTTTCGAAATTAATGCACTTAAGTTTCCTTTACCTGAGTCCTATGCAAATAAGATATTTATTACAACGTAGGTTCTCCATATTCTATATTGCAATTTATTCTGACCGAGACCTTCAACAATTCAAGTTTAAAATCCTGATGGATATCTGAATACCTACGCCTTGTTTTTGAATGTCTATATTTATGGATATTCTTTAATTATTTGCTTAATTTTGATTTGACCAAACAACGACAGTAATTTTTTCGATTTACGTATTTCCTAAACACATTTTTTAGCAAATGTGATAACATAGAAACAAACAAATAATGTTGTTATAAAATAGGTAGGATGGAAAAAAATTATCGCCTGTTATAATACTGCTGAAAAAATGACAGCAAAACCAATACCATTCACATAAGTAAAATACAAACCGTGAGAAAAAAAAGCGTGATGTCATATACACATATTGGAATTTTATGTCAAGTATTGCCAGCGACATATTAATACGAGGAGACCCAACGGTTCATTCATGAAACGCTGGAAGAGCTGATCTATTATATTGTCCTAAAAAGTGCAATGAGTGCGAGAAAGAAAATGGAAGACAGCTGCTGAGGCGGCGAACTTTCGGCAACGCCGCTTCTTGTGATCAGACCCCGTCCAGTGGCATGTTTATTTATCTTTAATGAATGAGTTGGGTTAAAGTGCTTAGTTACATAAGAAAAATACTGAATACGCTGTATCCAAACGTTGCAATAAATCAAATGAAAATAGAAATCATTCAGAGCATAGCTTAATTCGTGTACATTAAGATAATGCTTAGTAATTGTAATAAAACTTTGTCATGTGTTTTGTAGAAATTTATTTATAATTTTCAACAGTTATTGGACGTATTTGTTAGTTAGTGGACAGTTTAATATTAGTTATTGGACACATTGTAAATAATTTAAATTATATAAAAAAGACACTTTAATAGGTCTGAAATTTTCCTTGCGTGTTTAAAGTCTATCTTTTTATTCTTTCTATTTCTCCTCGTTTTAAAGTTTTTCATCGTCATAATTCACGTTGTTCATTTTCAATGTCGCTGTCTTCATTCTCTGAAATCTCATCATTTACTGTATTGTAGCATAAGCATGTGTGACATAGAAATGTCATCATATTCTTCTTGAATGTGAACATGGTGTTTAAGGGGGACACAACATTTGTGGCAAAATTGCTTGCATCTGTCATTTAATAAAATGACATCATATATTTAAGAATTTTAATCATCCATTCAAATTAGAAGTTATTATAAAGTAAAGCTATTACTCGACCTATTATAAATGCAACAATCCTAATAATATGAGTAATGAGTACTATCTTTAAACTGAGAAATGGAAAAACGTCTAGATTTTTCATTAGAAGAATATAAGAAAATACTATACCTAAAATAAAATCACAACATACTTTTCGGATTTACAAAATTCATAAATGTATATCATACTATAAGTCAATATGAACTATTATAAATATAAATAATAAAATAAAAGAATTTGTTTTCAAATTTTATAGACTGAACATATTAAATACAGTTCTATAAAAAAAATCACAAGTTTTTAAAATTTACAAACTTCATGTCCTATATATAGGACATGTAGAAGTAGAAGTTTGATATACTGTGTTGTATATGTATATATATATACAACATAGTATATCAAATTTTGTTAATCAAACCTACTATAATTATTGAATCTATTCATTCCTAAATAATATGAGTTTTGTAATCAAACTTCTTATTCTATTTCGCCTATTGTTTTCTAATTTAAAAAGTTTTTTTTTCGAATTTGAGGCAACCAGCTCAAGCCAGAGGTTTCTCCTTTCTTGGTCTTTGGGAAACCATATTAATATGATTTTTTGAATTATAATATGAATTTAATTGGAGATGAAAATGGTATTTTGCATCACCAGAATAAAAATATTTTGAAATAAATATCCCACATTGATTATGTACTATATAAATTATATAATAAAAATTAATGAAATAATTGTTGATTAATTATTGCAGCAATATAAAAAGTTTTTTGATCTTTGATTTCAACGCCGCCCCTGGCCAAGCCAAGTCGTCAAAGCTTGTAGGTAACCTTAAAAATACTTACCGATGAAAAGCAACATTTTCC
>CAXKVY010009370.1:0-28683 GCA_964058915.1 Tetropium fuscum | reverse complement strand
GCACTTTCAACAACGGTGTTATTCCCGAAAAACGCCGCGATGCAGTCTTTCATTCATAAAAAATATGTTTTTTTTTGGAAAAATTGCAGGACACCTTAAAATATTTACCAGGAGCCGCCACTGAGTTGAGTGTTCTGAGATGGTGATTAGAATTGACCACATTAGATGCGGTTTGCACCATTTCCAATGGCACATTGTCCTCTAAAAGTGACATAATTTTAAGTAGTAAATTAAAAAGAACAGGACCAGGAATTGATCCTTGTGGGATATTGGCGTTTGCTTTTTGGAGCCAATAGTAATATAATGACATCGATATTATTATTAACAGCATAATGTTATCTCTAATATTAATTGACATACAGTGACAACTCGTGAAATAAAACAAAAAAACCTCTCATAGGGACTTACGACTTATTGGCAGACACTGAGTAAAGATAGTATAAAGGTAAACAGTTACTTAAAACCTTTCTTAACTAAATTTAATCAGGAAGGGAAGGTAAGGGCACCTGGAAGAAATAAGATATTATTATTATTTATAACAAAAAACATTTATCATTTATTGATTCACCAGGGTCGTGAATCGACTGCAAAACATTTATGTATTGTGTTGGGTGCTCTCACTAGCACAGACGGCACAAAATAGGAAAATCTATTCTGTATCGGTAGTGCCTCAAGCCTTATTATAGATATCATAGGTATATCTTGTACATCTTACATTGGTGAACTCTCTGTTGCTGCAATGCACTTATTTGTATCGCTGAATGGCGCTAGAGTATTTAATGCAACAATTTCACCGCTTCAGTTTTTCTTTGTATAAGTAAATATTGATACCTACATGGTTTGGCCTCTCAAATTTTATACGTCGCATTCTATAAATGTAGAATTTCAGAAATTCCAAGTTGAAACTTTATTTCTGGCTTGTCATGAAATTCAATATTTCATGGAATCCATTAATAACGCCATAAAAATGTATTCCTTGATTCAATAAACATTGTTTTCGGATTTAATTATATTTTCTTTGCAGCAGACAATTTATCATCGAAAATTTAAAAGGAGTATGAATGAAAATACAAGACAGAAAATCGTAGATAATTTTATTCATAAAAATTCCAATAGCTACTACCAGTGTAGTCGAATTTATCAAAATATTCACCTTGAAAGTAAGGAATGCAAGTATTTTGCATTCATTTACTTTTCATAGATTATTTGAATTATATTTATTGTCAATTTGAAATGTCTGAACTTTCTTGGTCACATAAGAATAATTTTGACTAGTATTTATACTAGTGTTAGTATTATAGTTTTATATTTTTGTGATATTGTCTGGCGTTTTTCTCTATCATATACCAAAACCTGTGTTTATTCTTATGGCATTTAGTAGGTTTTTGATGGATGTACATTTGCTAACAGACTTTTTTGGATTATGATCTAAAACAAATCAAACGGTGTTGTTTCAATTTCTCCTGCGAAAGAAGATCAATAATTGCACAAATTACGTTATCTACAAGGATTGTACAAGTGGCCTTTATCCAAAATAAACATACATTGTAGAGAATTGCCTAAGACTTACAATTGACAAGTTAATATAGACAATGCTTAAATAAAGATGAACTTCAGTTTTAAAGACAAAAGATGGTTTTGTACCTATTACATGTCTATATAGTAGGAAATATCATTTACATTGCATATAATGACTAACAAGGGTTTCATAGTAATTGGCAGTGATATAAGTAGATGGTTTTTAACCATATAAAATGGTTTTGTATTTTATTTTAGAGCCTATATATAGACTCGAGGCTTTTTGGCTGTAAGACGCGAATATAGCGATTAATTAATCGATTAATAAATAATAATAATTAAATTTTACTTTAATATGATTATAACAAGAGATTTGCACAAGCATGAAGCGGTTTCATGATATACTACATAAAATTAAATCGGGATATTGCTAATATATTATAACTGATATAAATAATTTAATAAGCAAATCAAATTATACTATATTATTTATCTGCCATTATTATTATATCTAAAAAAAAATCCTAACAGATATGCCTAGTCTTAGAGGCTTTTCTAAATATTTTTACTTCAGTACCTTTATTATATTTCGACAATAAAAAATACATACATTTTATGTTGGTTATAATGAAGCCCGAAAGAATACCAAGTATTGTCCCTATTTAATTTTGAGCAGTGTATGCCTCATGTAATGCATCTATTTCTGTCTCCAGGTGAAGGCGGAGAGTTTGTAGGTTGGCAAGGTAGGCAAGTGCGCTCCTTCACCATCACACATCCATATGCATACACTTCTTCTGCTTGCTTTGCTTGTATATTCCATAAGATACATTGTGTTTCGAAAATTATGCAAATATAATTTTTCTTTATTGTTTTCTGGAAAATTTCATTTTTCTACTCTGTATTTTTTAGAATGCTTGTACAGCAGAATATTGTTTATACCCATTATATTTTATAGTAATTTTAAAATCAGCATACATTTTATTGGGCTGTTTTTAGCTTTTATTGTTATAAAAATTTCAAAATTAGGAATCAGAGTGGAGCGAAAATGTTTGCACCGTATCAAATGTTGTCTATTCGAATATTGAATAATAGAACCTTTTGGATTTTTATCAAAATTTCTGATTTCATCTTCATCTAGGTAAGTCCTGCAAAATTTTGAAGTTATAGGCTTCAATTTTAAATTTTTATTTTGTGTGAAGCATTGAATCTGTCATCTTGATTTTGATGTCTTATGCAACTATATAAGTAATTATCAATTTGTTGCAAAGTTAACAAGTGCAAAGTCAATAAGATGTTTAGTTTTTTCTTTTCACGACGCAAGCTCCACTTTGTTTTGTGTTATAGGAGCATCAACAGAACAAAGCATCATGATCTGACGGAACTTTAGAGTCATACAAATTCGATTTGTATACTAAGATTGTTAAAATATGTATATTTCTTGTTATTTGTGTCGTATATCATAATTTTTAACATGGAACATTTTGTTTTATAAATATGTAATTTTTAATCATAGGTCTGCCTGGAAAGAAGGTGAGGTCGGGAAATTGATATTAGCAACTATGCTTTTAATAATAGAGAACTTTTTATGCTCAGTACAAATCCCAGTTGATCCATCAAAATTCAATCTACAGATGCTTATAATAGAAATACAAATACAGAAATAATTATTTTAAAATATGGTGTTAAAATTTTAAAACAAATGTAATTAAAACGTTTCGAACATTTCAATTAATATATTTGTAGGTGAATAAAGATTTATCTAATTTGTATAAAATTTTGTATTTATCCGACCTAAAAACATTAATCACAATAATCACCTCTAATCGGATTTGAATATAAATCTTAAGCAAATAATGTTCGTCCTCCTTCAGTGACCGCTAAAACGTGGATATGAATCAATCTACCTAAACTTATGCATTTAAAAGTATTTAATATACTTCTGTTCTTGGGTTTTACTATTGCATTTGTTATAAAATACAAACCCGTTAACTGTTTTAATAATTTTAGCGATGAAATTTTCTGAAAAATAAATAACAAAAATTAATGTATATTTTTTGCTCTCACGATTTGTTTCATTAGTGCTGGCATGCGGTGTCGTTGGTGCTGTACATACTTTAGATATTGAATTTTATAAGTATATTGAAAACAAGTTTCCTGTTAGGACCTCCAGCAGCTATGAACAGGATGAATCCACCAAGAGGGCCTTCGATGGGACCCTTAGGACCAGGCACGTACGGACCCGGAATGAGGGGACCACCACCTAATAGTAGTTTAGGACCCGGAGGCCCTATGCCACCTATGACTATGACAGGCCCAGGCGGAAGACCGCAGTGGCAGCCTAACACATCAACGGTGAGTAATAGTCATAATCCCAGATAGCACAAAATTATCTTGTAATATTACTTAATAAACATTTGGAAGATTAAATTATTCCCAGAATAATCTATAAATGCATTGGTTATTACTGGAATATTCCTAGAATCAGAAAAGTACACTTTAAACATTCCCAGATCTGCAATATTCTGGAATAATAAATTAGTATCAGAAGATATTAAAAACAATCCTATAAACGTTCCTGGAATAATCCCAGATATGCAATAGAATATTCTTGAATAACCAAGGAATAATTTTAGGTATTTCATAAATATTCTCTAACAAATATACAGCTCTTGGAATATTACTATGCTTGTACGTGTACACTTGATACTAATTTTGAAATCACTGGGGCTATTACTTATTAAAATGTGTCCTCTGTTCTGTGTGGTGATATGAATAGTTGGTATAATTTCATGAGTGTATAATTTAATAAGCGTCAACTCATTTCGAGTCAACTCGTCAATAAGAGTTAGAACGAGTTAACTCATTTAATAGTCGTTTTGGTTTTGCCAAAATCTACTGCTACGCTGCGATTCTGTTGGAATATAATGTACTATTCTACTATGCTTGTACGTATACGCTTGAAATGAATATATGAATATAATATTGAACTGGGGCTCAGTCTACTCGAGTAAATTTACAACAGCAACTTATTAAAATGTGCTCTCTGTTCTGTGTGCATTGTATTAAATGCAGCATGCAAAAAGGAATATTCCATGATTAGTAAATAAATGAATATTATACAAAAAATAATACATGAATATTTATAGGTATTCCACGTACGATAACTTTAATAAAACTAGAATATTCGCAGAACTATATTACCTAACTACTATATATTACTGGAATATTGCAGGAATATTTGGTAGGGAATATTTCTTTTAGAAGACTGAAAGGTTATTCTAAGAATGTCATGTGCTATCTGGGTACAATCTGTTACAGATAATTGTTGTTTTTATAATAGTGTTTGGTTGGAGATATAACCGATTCTGTCTATTTCAGCCAATGAATTACTCATCGTCTTCACCTGGTAATTATGGGGGGCCTCCCGGTTCGGCAGGTCCGGCTGGCCCAGGTACGCCCATAATGCCAAGTCCCCAAGACTCCAGTAATTCTGGTGGAGAAAACATGTACACATTGATGAAACCAGCTGTGGGTGGGAATATGCCGGGAGATTTTCAAATGGGTGGAGGACCGGATGGGTCCGGACCTATGGGCCCGATGGGGCCTAATTCGATGGGCCCCGTGTTGAATGGAGATGGAATGGATGGAATGAAAAATTCACCCGCTAATGGTGGCCCGGGGACGCCAAGGGAGGATAGCGGAAGTGGCATGGGGGATTATAATATAGGATTCGGAGGTGGCGAAAACGTGAGTAGAATGCGGTGGCCGGTGCTTGCGCTTTCAGGGGTCCCACTAAAATACCTAAGATTACCAATCCCAAATTTCCCATTGATTCCATATATTTATGAAACCCTTTTACATTATTTTGGAATTTTCTTTTTGTTGACTTTTGTGTATGTGGGTAAGAATTCAGTAGATATTATATTGAGGAATTTAGTAATGTGACCTAACAATTACTAAACGTGCATTTTAATAATAAAGCGACCTTCATATAAATGGAGTAGAATCATATGTTTTATGTAATAGTATGCTTCAGCTCCTTAAGTGTAGTCTTAAGAATATACCTAGTTGTTTGATTATAAACATTAGCTAAGAAGTAAATAAATAACAGTGATTGTAGCTGAAATTTGGTCCAAAAATGTAAAATTAGAACGTAATCCTAAAATCCTTCCTGATTATGTAGTTGTTCCTGGTGGGACCCCTGCGCTTCGTAGACTGACACTTACCCACTAAAGGTCGCTTTCCTTGCAGGACCAAACGGAATCGGCTGCTATTTTGAAAATTAAAGAGAGCATGCAAGAGGAGGCCAAGAGGTTTGAGAAAGACTCGGACCACCCTGAGTATTTCATGCAATAACTCCCTCGCCTCGCCTCGCCTCTTTGGCTGGTGGACGCCTCTTCCTCCTTCCTAACCTGTACTAACACGGGCGGTGGTGTGCTCAATACTCAGCTCTTCCCTGCGCCAGGCCGCCGACTTCACTAGTCATGAGTGTTCTGTTCTGTTTGCAGATATTCCTGTGAGACTGAGCTGAGATAGAGCAACCCGACCTGACCCGGACACCACTTGGACAATTGCAGTCGTTACGGTTCCTCAACTCCCAACCACTACTACCACACCACGGTACCAGTCTCACGCACACCAGACACCACAAGACATCCATCGTCTATTTGTCCACCAGCCTAGGCAAGGTCGGATGTACTCACGGCATTCTGCGTGTCATGTACCTACTACTTGCATGTGTCTACATTCCTCCATGGGGCAGATTAGAGTTGGTGCAGGCTAGGCCAGTTTATAAGCCGCTACTGAACATCACAAACTGTAGTTTTATATAAATTTTTATGGTAAGATTCTTTAAATCTGTTCCGGCCGCCTGTCTTTTTTTTCTTCACCTTTATGTGTACATGCAATAGTTAAGTGCAAAAACAGGGAGTCTGCGAGATCTCCAAATGTAATTATAAATATAAATTTTCTCCCTAAATCTGTACCTCTCCACCTGATACATGTTTCTTAATTTCTTACTTAATTAATTCTTAATTTTACGATCTTGGACCGTCATTAGACTAAGAAAACGTTAATTTATAAATTTTGTCTTAAAAAATATATACTTAAAAGAGTTATAGGATCTTAATTTTATGAATGTGTGTATGAATGAATGAATGTGCTGACTGTGAAATGTGATAATGAAATTAATTGTGAAAACATGAATTCATTTAATATTGTTTTTTTTTTGTATGGATAATAAATATTAAAAGTTACAGCTGTATCATTTTTCTTTGGGTCCTGATACCTTAAATCCAAACTGATGTTCGTTCCTAAAACCAAGTAAAATATTATATTGCAATTATTAACTTATGTTCAATATCTTTTCTTTGTATGCAAATCCCGAAATATTTTTTTTTCTATCGAAATTAAATTTATTTACCTATAATTAACAAACACATTTTTGTTTCCCAAAGAATTTTGTTTATTAGATGAATGGTTCTTTCGGATTCCGAGTCAATAGACCCCTTTAGCCGTGACATCACTAGACAACCAACGCTAGATAGTTAAAATTTAATTGATTGAAAAAAATTTAAAACATGAAATTTCTTGCTGTTTCATGAATAGATTGTTAGGGATTATATAGCTACCCTCAATTTTGGAATTAGAATCATTATTAAAATAGCAGTGCTAAATATTTTTCATTTTTCGAAATAGGAGCCGAGTACGATTCATTAAACAAAAGTGAGTGTTTAATGAATAAATGAGTGTTTATATGGTGCGAGATTATATTTAAGCATTTGGAGTTGGGTCGATAAGTTTTCACGTTGAACTGTTGCACCTGCGCCTAATGTCTAGACTTATTTCAGAAGTGTTCCACAAGTGTTTAATTGTGCAAATATTTTACTTACCGTAAAATCGTGTGTATCATTTACATGATACCTTTTTTAATCGCTTATATTGATATATTAACACTTTAGTCATTTTCGTCGGTGGGCATAGGAAATATGTGTTTAAATTTTCAATTATTCGGCCCACTGATTTACCCTGTAAGATTTTAAATAATCGACGGATACGTTTTAAAGGCTAGATGTAAGTATCGTGATCACAACTCGCCTTGCTATCCATTGGTCAAATCACAGGTTTAGCATCTTGCTGAACACATACGTGTTCATGATGCTGAAGTATTAATAAATAGCAACCTTTTTTAAGATTTTGTAATCAGTCGTTTTATTGCTACCATCCCATGATAAACCCTATTATAATAAATAGATATAGCAAAGAAATAAGAAAATAAAAATATATTCCCGGATGAAAAATGGAAACTTACATCAGATGAAGAAAAATGAGAGAAAACTACAATACGGAAACATGCGAAACATTTTATGAAAACTTGAAAATTAAACTCCATGAAGAATAGAAAAATTTTCCTATTAAAGTGTAAGCACAAACAGCTAACCCCTCAGATTCAATTTCAAACATCAAATTTCAAAGTGAATATATAGAGAGAAAATTCAACTACAAAGTAAGTAAATTCAATTACTCTTTAATCAATATAGTAATAGCAGATTGCGCCAGATATTTAAATTCATTAAAACTAAACAATATCTATCAAATATTAATAGTTAGTTCACTCCTCAAAATTTAATTTAAATCAATTTCATAAGAAAATGGAAAGACAGTTTCTAAATTATAAAAAGTTATAAAATTTTACGATTGCTATATGAAATAGATGAATGAACACAAATAATATTTTCATTTTTCTTCTTCTTGATATTGCATTTTTACATACTCCGACTATTTATGCAGATGTTTAGAGGAAATATTGGTATTCGTTGCAAGTAGTTTGAAAGTAAATAGTGGAGAATGATACAAAAACAGAAAAAATAAGATATCGAAGTCGCAGACAAGTTAAAATATTTCTTTTGTGAAGACCTACGTAGTTAAAAAACCCTTTTTAAGTAAGAACACCGGACAGATGCGAACTCCAAAATCGCATTCGCCGGGTCGATTCACATATAATAATTTTTTTTAGGTGGTGGTTCGAGTATAAATTATACTCCGTGACCTCGACAGATCTGTCGAGGTCACATACACTTTAAGTGAGAGGGGTCCCTACACAATGCGCCGAGTAGTATTTTCAATACTAAAAATATAGCTAATACCTTAAAAAATATCATTCTCTTGCCCCTAAATTTTATGGTCTACCAAAGCTACATAAACCAAATATTCCATTAAGACCTATTCGTTCATATATTCAACGTCCATTTTACAATTTAGTTAAATTCTTATCAAATATTCTAAACAACGTTATTGGAAAAACAAACCATTATATAAAAGATTCTTGGACATTCAAAACATTTATTGATACGATAAAACTTAATAACTTAAACCAGGGACGTGCGGTTAATGGATGTAAGGGAAGTATTGCTTCCCTTACATATTTAAAATTATTGTATATTAAACAGAATTAGTTAATCCCTTTTTTTATTTTTAATATAACATTCTGTACCACCGGAACTGGTTTAATTATTACAGTTTTTATATAGCGAAATACCACTTCATAATTTGATATGCGCCGTATATATGGAACCATGTTCCGGCAACGGTTGACAAGGTTGTTTGGTCCGAGTAAACGCGACTGTGTCGGCATCTGGCTGCAGCTTCATCTGTTGACGGCAGTGACAGTGGGGATGGGGAATTACAGACAAGTGGTAGCGATGATTATTTACGGTGTTTTTGATAAGCACAGGATTTTCAATTTTACCATTTGCTGAAAAACTTGCTATTATTAAGTATGAAAAACTTAACTACAAAAATTAAAACATGTTTTAACGCGCATGAAACTATCAAACGGTTAATTGCTTCCTTCATTTGAAATATCACCGCACGCCACTGACAAACATATATTCATTATTTTGATTTATATGCAGGGTGTCATAACCCTTGAAGGATTTGTTGGTAAATGTATTATCATTCTGCTTTTCTTTTAACCGGTAAATTTTAATTTGTTATACACAAATGAGTGAATAATTTGTTAATTATTTACTATGAAAGATAATGCAAGAGAAGCATAATTTATTATAAAGATATACTTTTTTCGTATATATATAAAATTATATTTCGTATATTATAAAAGTTTTGCCTCTTCCGCTCTCCATCCGTGAATATCCGGTATTTAGGATTATACTCTATACTGTAACTACGGCTAATAGATAATAATAGTAAGTAAAACTAACTAATAATATCTATATAAATATGTATAATAAAATAGTAATAAATTTCATGGAGTAGGTAAAATTTTCGTTTACTATGTAGACGGTGTCAACAAAAGTGAGTCGAAAGTAATAGAGTAGGTACACAAAAACTCTGAGAGATACCCAAGGCGTTCAGCATCCGCGTGGTGGATGGTGGTGAGCTATCCTCCAGTAACCATCGTGTAACGGATTGCTGCCGCGAAAGCCCGCATCTACGAACAATATGTTCACTGTTACTAGACGGTAACAACAAATTTAATGTACTAGATATAGTGTTTGATATGGATATTTCACCGAATGCGAAAAGCAAATACTGCATTCATTCATTGAATGAAGTACTCGTATTCCTTCATTCACGGTGAATTATTGTTTTGCAGAATACCATTGCAGAATGTTCATTTTATTGGCCTAATTTTATGAAACTACCTACTACGGTTGACGAAAAAAATTCACAAATTTGTCAAAATATATTTTGAGGGTAACTACCCTCAAGCCACTACCCAAACTACTGAAATATTTTCTACATTTTACCGCACGTATCCGTATATTCAACCTTAATTGGGCAAATGGCAGTTATGAACAATTAATCATAGGTTTGATCATTTTAAACACTGGGCGTGAACGGAAAGAGATGGGAGATATCGCCCAGTTAGTTGTGTATCATTTAAATCCCAATTACTCTCTCCGTATTTTGAATGAAAACGGCGCTTTGCGGGAGTAAAAAGTAGTCTAATTTTAAATTTAAAGGGACACACTGGTGAGTTTAATGAATGTCCATTAGTCACATGAAAATGACGGATACCTAAACGTTAGTTCCAACATTTAGGGAAAGAAATACGTATTTTGATAGTTGATGAAGTTAAATTAAGTGCCTGAATTAATAACTTAATTAGTGTTTTAAGATGGAAACTGATGTTCATAAATTGTACACCGACCTCAATCAACTTCTAGATGGTAAGTTCTCGGTTTACTGTAATATCAAATAATATTAAGTTTTCGTACAGTGGTGCAACCTAGGGGGTCGCGAGTCGCGATCCACTTGGGTGGTCAAACACACTGATCGAGACATTTATTATTACTACGAAAATTATATAAAATATGACAGTTATATAGTTATGTTGTTATTTGAAATGATTTATTTAAATTTAATTAATTAAATGGTCAGCAAAAAAGCTCTGTAGAGTTGCATGGATATTATTGCGATAAGATATCGGTTTGTTATCAACAGCAGCAAGAATGTTGATGTTGTCCAACATAATTTAATATGTATAATTTATATACGATATAATTTGAAGATTTGTCATGACAAAAGTAAGTGTAAAAAGTATAAAAAAAATTTTTAAGATGTAATGTAAAATATGTTTTAAGATATTAAGATGTCCAATAAATACACGTATGACCGCTAATAAACCTGACAATTATTATTAACGTAGGTGGCATACAATTGAGAGCAATATATAATATTTATAAATTTAGTTATTTATTATTTATTTAGAACAAATAGGAGACGGGTTCGAGAATATTTTTCTCGTGGATCTTAATAAATAAATAAAAAAATATTGACAAATAGATAAAAAGAAGAAATTGTAGAAATACAAAGTACAATATTATTAATAAAAAAAATACACACACGAGGTCCATTTTAGCAGACTTATTTAAAAATGATTTATATCAAAGTAGTTTAATGTCAAGGAGAATACCCAGATCTTTTGAAGTGTCAGCAGCGTGACCAGGTGGGTTAACCCCCCCCCCCAAACCCATGTTGGCAACAGAATTAATTGTTTTCAAAGCGCCAAACATTTGGTAAAAAACCCGGTCAGGGTGTAATGTGGACAACAAGCAATTGTTCGGCAGAGGTATCCCAAAGCCCTTTACGTACGAAGAAGAACGAAACTGTCTGGTTGCTAACGAAACGATTCATAATTTTATTTTATTTTCTAAAACGAGAACATGTGTCACAACTTGGGCTAACATTGATCGCGGCAAGTATTTGAACTGTTAAACATAGCCTATGGTCACTAATAATAACGGTTCAATAGGTCATTTTAAAAATATATAGCAGCGGTCCAAGGTTAGAGCTTTGAGACACTCCTGAGGTACTAGATAAACATAAGATAGCTAGCTATTGTATCAAACGTAATTTTTTGTGCATTAAATATGAAAAAAAAATATACTTGGATACTTGACAATAATATATAGAGATGGAGACCACTGCTTGCTAGTATTAATAAACAGCGATCGAAAATAAGTATATAGCTAAATTATAAATTACGAATATTAAATGGGTTTCAACATTCAGTGGTTATATTTTGACAAGGATCAACCTTATAATTTTCTTATCAAGAAACACTTAGTGAAAAGCATCATTTTGAAGTAATTAATATACCTACATCCAAGTCGAAAAAGTATATCACGAAATTTCAAGAATATTCATCTGGAACGAATAGAAGAAAAAATATGAAAGAACTTTTTCAATTTAAAATCCTATTTAAAACCCAAGCCACTGTTAGAATTGATCTCTTTTATACAGGGTGTTCAAAATAATTTTCCATGTGTTGATATTTTCAAATAATTTTTTTGCAATTTATTTAAATATCCCTGTGTTTTATGATGGATGTTAATGGATAACTTAATTCCCATTATTTTAAAACCAATAAGTGTACAGGTTTATTATTTTGGCCACCCCTTATCGTTATTATTGAAAATAGAAAGAACAGTTTCAGAAGAAAGTTGTAAGACTGTAACAGAACCGCTTTCATAAGGTAATGGAACTGCAGTGGCGTGAACAAATCGAGTGATACAAGAAAAAATAATATTTTTTTAAATAAAACTATTTTTTTAAATTAAAAAATGTGACATATGGCAGTCCTTCTTTAACCATGTTCGAGTTATTGAACATTAAAAATTAATATTTTATTACGAAAACTAAAAAAATCATTTCTCTCAAATATTTATTTACAAACATATTATTATACTATTAACAAAACAACAACAAATACAAATGATAAATACTAAAAATTGTTCGATATGGCCACCATTATTTTGAATACCGAGTTCATATCGTGTTCTTAAATTCCCAAAAACACTCAAGATGATATTGTTATTGACAACGTTTAAACTATTTAATGGCGGGATTACTGTGATTATTATTATTGTTAATTTCACCCTTTAAAAATCCCCATAAAAATAAATCTATTGGAGTAAGAGCGGGACGATTAGGTGGCCACTTAATAGTTCCATTATTGCCAATCCATACTGGAAATGCTCTCGAAATTCAAGTGCACTATGTGGAGGTGTCCAAATTATATTATTAAGCCCATTATCCGTAAAATTCTGTAAAAGAGAATTTTCAGTAGATAGGTAGCATAATTTAAAATAAAATTGTAGAATATTGTCCCAAGTCCCAATCCACAGATTTTTGCCAGATTTTTTTAATTTGTTAAACTAATCTTTTTCTATTGTCCTTTTTATCCCAGGAGCGTCGATTTTTTCCATTAAAAACGGCCGCAATGGAAAATGAAGACACATCTGTCAGATGTTATTGAAATAATCAGGATCTTTGTTTAATTTTCGTATCATCTGGCGACAAAAATCCAGCCGTTTCCTTTTTGGAACTTCCGTTAAATGCTGAACTGGTAATATTTTGTACACTCTGTAGTTGTTCTTTTTTATCGTTCGTTGAATTTTGATATAATATGATATAATTTTGATATAATATGATTCGTTGAATTTTAATATAATATGATATTTGCCTTCAAAATGTAATATCCATTTGTTCTTCTTCGTTTTCTCTAAGAAAATGCGGTTTTATATTGAAACTGGACGTATTATTTACCTTTTGGTAAACATATTCGAACGTGCTTATTCATGGCCTTGGAAGATCTGGATACAACACTGTAGTCTCTTCGTATTGCACGTTTATTTTTATTATTTTTTATGTAACAAGTAAATATTTGAACTCTGCGACAGTGTATCCCATTTTGATTTGATTAATTTCATATAACAAAATACCTGTAATTTTCATAGGCCTGCCTCTATATTAATTGTAGTTTTTCTTCGTTTAATAAATAGCTTAAATACGATTCTCAATGTTCAATAAGTCGAAAACAGTTAAAGATAGGACTATCATAAGTCATATTTTTAAAATAGAGTAATTCAAAAATTCAACAATACCCACATGATGTTCAATTTAAAAAATATAATATCATGCATGTGCACGCCACTGCAGTTCCATTGACTTATTAAAGGGATTCAGTTACAGCCCTACAATTTTCATTCGAAACTTTTTTTTCTATTTTCAATAATAACGATAATAATGGATGGCTTAAATATAGTGAATAACGAATAACCTGGTATCTTTATCTCTAGCGGTTTTTAAGATAATATATATTTAAATATAGGCTATTTAGGAGTATTTCTCCTGCTTTACACGTGTAGAGACTACATTTATATATTTTTAAAACTAGTGCGAAAAGTTAGGTCGCATTTAAAACTAATAGTCATGTCATTTATATCTCAGTTACGTTCGTAAATAAAAGGAAAATCATTGGAAATAAATTGAAACAATTTTTTTATTGAAATAAAATGTCAATGCAACGTTTTCTGTAAATACTAATAATTTACTAACATATAAACATTTCAATCCATACAACATTTGTTGGAGGGGCGATCACCCCCTACTAGGCATAAAAATTCGTGTACCGTTTTTTAAATTGTTAGTCACAAATAAATCACTAAATTATTTAGGACTGATTTTTTTAAATAATTTGCCTGATAATTTAAAACAAAACGTTAATAATTTATATGTTTAAGAAAAACTAAAATTATTTTTATTCGATAAATGTTTTTATTCTTTGTCCAAGTTAGTTTTTTGCTTAGATTAAGTAATACTATTTATTGTTCTTTTTTTTCTCCTACCTACTGACTATTGTTATACAATTTCTAATGGTCCTTAACAAAATAAATGAATTTTGAAATGTCCACCATTTAGGGCTAGACATAACTCTATCCTCATTATAAAGGAACTTCTAGCGTTGTCAAGGATAGCATAAATTTATCGGAAGGTAAAGAAACTGGCCCTACTATTTCGATGATGTCCTAAAAAACGACCTTCAATCGATGAAAATTCAAGCAAAAATATAGTACCTATCAGTATATTAAATGAAATAAATTCTATATGAAAATCAGTAGCACGATAAGTTTACTCATAAATCACTCTATAATGACAAAAAGAGCATTTAATCTGATAAATGCTGGAGAAATTATTGAACAAACTTATTACATAATTCATTTATGTTGATTCTGCTGATGCGTTGTTTAAAACCGTTGCAATCCTTTTATTTTTACAGCATATTCGTTTTTCAGATATATGTAAATTTTTATCGGGTGATAAAGTAACCAGTTTTTCTTATGAGGATAAAAAAATGGTAGAGACCCTTTTAAACAGATCCAAAATACAATTACAGGAGATAAGCAAACTACAAAAACCAGCAGCTAATGAAGAATATGTGGACATGGACGGGAAAAAAGGTTTTTATTTATTCATGATTCTAAAGTGTTTAGCTAATGTCCCTCTAGATCTAACACTGGTTTTTGTTAGTGCATGGATTTTCTCAATAATTAGGTATATACTTATCATCTATTAACATAATTTGCAAATAATATAAATGTCTGGTTTTCTTGGTTAATGCAGAATCTTGAAGCGTTGAGAATATGGGCTAAACACTTTTGAAAATGTTTTCATGTAATTTTAGTAACCGTGGAGGCAGAAGGGAAAAATAATATTTATTCTTCTGTAGATGATATAAATGCTAACACGGAGAAGATCGTCGTAGACGATGGACTGGCTTATCACGAAGGTAAAGATCCATCTTCTTTATATATTCAAATAATAGTAATACACATGATATATTGAATAATAAATGTATACACGTTAATTTTAGATCTTGCATCGCATAATGCATCACGAGGCGTAAAACATGGTGAAATAATGATGAGAAGAAAATTTTTAATTGGTTTTGAAAAAATGAAAAAGGTTTACGCCACCATACACAATCAGCGGCTAATCATATACTTCGGCGAGAAGGATTGGAAACATATATGTACTTTTGATTTAAAAGAATTTGAAGCTAAAAAAGGTGACAATGAAAGAAACACGAATTTCGAGCTTATTGGCACATCATCGAGGAAAAAAGTTTATTACGTAAATATATACCATTACATGTAGATCGTATCGGGAAAGTTCACCGATTCTACAATTATGGTTTGAACATTGGAACGTTCCAGAGATTTTTACGTCACAGGAATTTTGTCATACTGCATCATGAACATACGTGTACATATGGCATAATATGCTTCCAAGGAGGACCAGCTAGATATTTCACAAGAACATCTTTAGATTATCTCAGGAATTTTTTCACAGGGTCGCACGCACGACTGATATATTGTTATAAGCGAAGTAGCCGCCGTGTTCATGGTGTATACAGTTGATAATTGTAGAATCGGTGACTTATTCTATCGACGAATTGCGGGGCGGTAAACTTTCTAGTCGGTGAAATATTTGTTGCTGAACTTTCCTACAACCCATGTAGATACTGTCTCAAAATATATTTATTTTAGTTTTCGGCATACACTCATGACGATATGTTACATTGGGTGGCCCAGATTAATAGATGTCACAATCATTTTGTATTAGAAAAAGAAATTGATTCACTGGATGAATCCGATGACGGGGAATTATATGATTCCATAATGTCGCATACTACTAAAAACCAAGATGTAAACACGGATGATCAAGAGGAAGAGCAAGTGTATTTCGAGCCTGATCCGTAAGTGAATATTGTAAATAGATTATGCTATTATGATATCTTCGTATGCAGATAATTTATATATATATATATATATATATATATATATATATATATATATATATATATATATATATATATATATATATATATATATATATATATATATATATATATATATATATATATATATATATATATATATATATATATATATATATATATATATATATATATATATATATATATATATATATTGTGAAAAGTAATCTTGGGTTTGTAGCTTGTAGCATTTCATTACATAGAATATCACAAAACAAATATGAATAGCAAAGAATTTCAAAGCTAATATATATATATATATATATATATATATATATATATATATATATATATATATATATATATATATATATATATATATATATATATATATATATATTTTGTGAAAAGTAATCTTGGGTTTGTAGCATTTCATTACATAGAAATAAGCAAATAGACGAATAAGAATAAATATACTTATTCGTCTATTTGCTTATTTCTATGTAATGAAATGCTACAAACCCAAGATTACTTTTCACAAAATAAATATGAATAGCAAAGAATTTCAAAGCTAATATATATATATATATATATATATATATATATATATATATATATATATATATATATATATATATATATATATATATATATATATATATATATATATATATTACGAAGAATATAGACTTTGTAAGATTTACCATAATCTTGAATCATATGTTGGGATAATACACATAATAGAATACAAAATTTCTTACGTATCATATGTGGAAAAATTTGAGTTTGTTAATATAATAACTAAATATATATGTAAATAATCATGTTGTATAATAGATAAACT
Source organism: Tetropium fuscum (assembly GCA_964058915.1). Classification (NCBI taxonomy): domain Eukaryota; kingdom Metazoa; phylum Arthropoda; class Insecta; order Coleoptera; family Cerambycidae; genus Tetropium; species Tetropium fuscum. The sequence goes on along the minus strand of CAXKVY010009370.1, from coordinate 11,236 downwards.
ATATTTGAGTTGTAATTATGTTATAAATCACTTAGCATACAGATTTCTCGTTAAAGTATTGTACTAGAATTTTATTTAATAAAATTTGAAAGTCATTAAGAGAGAATAAAATGGTTTTAAGAAGTGGAAAACAAGACTCATCCCCCAGTCGGAAGATGAAAGTACAACGGAAGGAACAAGTTGAGTAAGTAATCAGACTCCAGCATAGCAACAGATGTTAGAAGAGATAATGATGTGACAGGAAGAAGATCGGAAGCGACAGGAAGGAGACCGGAAGCGATAACAAGAAGTAGACTTCAAGAGGTTGGAAGAGACCATTAAACAAGACAAAAAGGAAGACTTGAAAGAAATAGGTGAGGAATTACAAACAACAATGGAAAATGGAAGCAAGACTTGAAAACACTGGAAGAGAGGAAGACATGAAAATAATGGTAGAATTATTAGATAAAAAAGTACAAGATATAAGAAATGGTATTCGAAAAGAAACATAAACGTGGATAGAAGAATTGAAAATAGATATAGCTAAGACGGAAGAACAGATAACAACAGTATTAAGCAGAACTATAACATTAGAAGAAACTATACAAAGACAAGAACACGACATAAACAAGATAGCGAAGAAAGTGTCTAAAAATAACGAAGAAATAGAACAAGTTAAGAATGGAATAAATGGGAATAAAAATGAAGAGAAACTAGAAAGAATAAGTAACAAGAAACAAATAGAAAAGATGCAGAAGGAAATACAGAAAGTCAAAGAAATAAGAAGCAAAGAAGTTGAAAATATAACAAGAGTAGTATATCATAGCGAAAATAAATTACCGAAATTTACAGGAAGCATTAATAAATCACATCCCATAGTATTTTTAAAAGTTATAACGTATAAATGTAAAAATAAGAAGTATAAATGACATTGAAGGCAGAAGAATGGATAGAGAAGAAAATTTAGATGGAATAAAAGAAATAATAACAGAAAATTTAGAAGAAGATTCATTAATATGATTTAATGGCATGGAAAATTAAATAAATGACTGCTCAATTTGAACAAAAATGTTTACAACATTTTTGGGGAAATAATGCACAGTCGAAAGTGAGAGAAATATTGTATTTTTGTAGATTTAATAATAGATTGGCAAACAGCCTTACTAATTATGCCCTTAAGCGATATCCATCACCTAACTCCTAAAATTAATGAGACAGATTTGATATTGTATATCTGGAGGCATTCAAACCAGAAGTTGCGGAAACCATTGCAGTACATGACATAAAAAATATGGAACAAATGTACAAGTATTTGACGAGAATCGAACAAAATATGTCACAAAATCAACAAAATTCTAGTAGATAAAAAAGAATACAAAACGTAACTTGATATTGACATTAGTAATTCTAAGAACAAAATAATGTTTTTTATGAAATAGGTAAAACTCGCGACAAGCTTTTATACTCGTATCATATAAATTGTGTAATGTAATAAATTGATGGGTTTAATTTAATGTTTATTTTTTTCTTTTTAGAGCATTTCAATAAGAGCTTGTTTTTAAAAATGTTTTTTTACTATTAATTTATTAAGTTGTTTGCTATCTATATGTATCCTATAAGAAGTAATCTTGAGTTAGTAGCACTAGATTGAGGGAAATTAAGAAACACTTACCATCTGTACATTTGGATACCGAAAGAAACGAATCATTGAGAAGTTGTAAAAGTTCATTCGCCTTTATTGAGGCACTTCTTCAGAATGATACATGATTTAGTTAATTGATCATTTGTATTTTAGTTTACCATTAATACCTACTATTTGTACAGTGTCATTTTTATGTGACATTAGTTTTGTCAGGCAATGTTCACATTCATAATAAAATAACTACCTAGTGTACTATTCATACTTGTTCTCTTTGAACATATTGATATATAAAAGTATTAGGCATACATTTATTTAGAAGATGTTGAACATTAAAATGCGCAATCTGGTAGAATCTATTAAAAGAACTACTTTTCCTAGCATATAGCTAATAGAAAATATTGAAATAGATAATATAATTCATAAGCATTTAAAGGGTGATACAGAATTTTGCTTGTTTGGGTTGAAGTAAAATTATTTAGTTTGATCTTATGTATTAAAATTTTAGTTTTTGAGATATTGGTTATTTACGAATTTGATGAAATTGACACCCTAGATAAGTTTTTCGTTTTCGAGTCCCACAGCTACAAAATTCCATATTTTAAGATTCTAATTTTTTTTGCAAGTAGCCCTTCTATTGATCACAGTCCAAAATAGATTATAATAGTGCCACACATTTGCGCGGAAAAATATTTTTGGCCGTAACGTGTAATTTTTTTCGAATATTCCTCAATTTACATATCTCCTTTTCATATGCAATGCGAATGACGTCAGATTGCAGACATGGATAAATAAAATCCGTGTCATCTCACAGAGACACATTGATTCATATGTTAGTTATAAAATAAATCTCATGAGGAAATGTCAAATTTGTACAGAAAATGTTCTTGGATGTTAAACTTTCTTCTAATTTAAAAAATCAAATACGTTATATGACCAGAAAAACCAAATTGTGTTTAGGTTCACTAACATCTTATGTAGCCTGCAGATTTTTTAATTGTGATGTTTTACACACAGGAGCAGTATGTGCGATAATATTATGACTAGCTCCTCCACCAAATTTAACAATTTTTGGATTTTTATATATTTAAATATTTCATTTAAATTTCTTTTTCCTGTGAAAAATAAACGTAAATACCTACCTATGACGACCATTATCTTTGTTTACGTCTGAGCTCTTTTGTAAAACCTCCAAAAATATTGGCCTAATCTCAACAAGCAACGGCAGCAATATTTAATTAAGAAAGTATGTAAGTTGTCTTTAAAAATATATAAAAAATATGCTCTTAATTTGATCGTCGCCCGTCGTCAATATGAGCATATGTTTTTCCGCAAACAACTTTCCTATTGCACTAATGGCATAGGAAATTCATACTAGATACATGTGGCTATTCATTTTCTTTGATATATAGAGGGTGCGGTAGGAAGATTTAGAATGTTATTACACCTTGTTCCCAGAATCTCAGGACGTTTATTTCGATATTATTTATACTTCCCGGATAGTCCAAAATGTTGTTAAGTAGTTTAAATAAGAAAAAATATTTTTAACAAAAAAACAAAAAAATTACTATTCAAAAAAACTATTCTAAAAAACTTCACTAAAAAGTAAAAAATAATTACGTTATTCATTCTTACTTCGAATACAATCAATTTATTAGGGCAATAATATACAAGTATTGTTATTTTTGGAGTCTGTGCCAGCCAGGTTTACAAACGTATAACGAAGTAGCGTAGGTATACATCTCTAATTGTATTCGACTAGAACTTTTAATTTAGGTTTATTTGTAATTGTGGTGTGGCTTTAGGCAGTTGTACCTATTCAATTGTAAGTGAACACGTTACTTAACCTTGGCTGCCATCGACTCCAGAAATAACTCCAACTCCAAATAACTCCAAAAATAATTGTATAATATATAACCAATATTCTTTAGCCAATATTCTTAGCTAAAGATGTGACCTCGTTAAGAGAGGGCCGAGCAGTACCATCGCTCTTTACTCCTTGTATCTATGTAGGCCGAGACCGCCTCGTAAGGGGTAGGCCGCGCGTTTCACGTGACCCTCCCCACAAATGTGATCAGTGTCACGTGAAGTTACGCAGCCTCCCTCGGTCCTGGCTGTTGGACTGGGGTCCTGGTGGCCAGAGCCTTGCTTCTGGCGCTCTTGACTTTCTTCATCGGTGTGTATTACCCCAGGGGGTGTCGTGTGGGGTGTTTGAGGGATCCTTCCTGCCTCTCGCCGGGAGGCTGCGCGTCATTCAGGTTGGTATGGGAGAGGATGAGCATTGTACCTCAGGATGATGGCTCACACAGGTAAGGTAAGGGTGTGTGGTTTGGCACGGCAGTCGGCCTCGCAGTCCACCGGATTGGGCTGTTTTAGTGTCTTCGACCCGTTTTCTCTTCGACCCGTTTTCTTTGGTCCTGTTCTTTTCTTCCTTTCTTTGGTCCTGTTCTGAAACATAAGATCGTGATTATATTATACTTACCTGTTGTTCAGGATCTGGGTCTTTGGCCGCTTGTGAGGTCTGGCCTACGTAGATATGTGTGGTCCGGCCTAATATGGATAAGCCTACCAAACACGGTGCCTATATGAGGCAGCGCCGTTTAAATGAGAAGAGCGAAGAAAGGGAAAAACGCCTATATCAAACTAAGAAACCTACATACAAGGCAATTTGAAAAGAGACTAGCGATACCGAAACTCGTAGAAAGAGACTTTCCAAAATGCGGGCTTATAGTAAAAAATTTCGAAAAAATCATTATTAAGATCCAACAAATGAATTTAGTATTGACCACGCAAGCAATTTCTACCACTTTTAATGCTTTTGAATTATATATGTAATTTAATATTTTCTATCATTAGCTATTCTATTACTGCAAACTATTATGTATGAACCTTCACTGTTGATATGCTATGTATATTTTCCGAACTGTCTTGATAAAAATGTCTTAATTTATTAAGCATGTAGGTACATTAGGCATACTTGATATTTTTTTAATATAGGATTTGTTTATAGGTCATCTCAGCGAAATAACAACACCATTATAACGAATATCCCCATGAAGGACACCAGGCCCCCTCTGCCAGGTCGTAGACCGATGAGGAAAAATTTGGTTCCAATACTGCCTCCTGTCATAAAACCTACAAATAGTCACTCTGCAGAATCAATTGTTTCGTATGAAGCTCCTGATAATTGGCAAGATCGGTCCACCAAGGATGTAAGTTCCGATAAATCATCTTCGGAAGAAGATGATCCCACATATGAGAAGTTTATAAATGTTCGAGTTAAAGTTGATGCACTACAAAAGAACTCCCCAGAAATATTAATAGAAAATACTAATCCTATAAATATTACGCAAACAGATACACACATCGATGCGAACATTGAAGGTATTGGTGAATATCTAATTCCATCTCAAATTGAACAAAAAAGTACCCGACAAACTCCGTTAGAAGTTAGAGACAATTCTAGCTTCGATAAAGCAATTAAAGAAGCAATTAGTAGAATAAGAGCTAAAAATTACAGTCCCACCAATACTGAGGTTAAAATCAACACATCTAGTCTGCATTCTGGTGCACAGAAAGTCGATCCTCTAATACCCATAAAGCCAAAATTTATAAATAAATCCACAATTACAATTAAGCATCTGGGTACTTTTAGGCAACGTAACGATTCTTGAAAATATGCAAACATTACATAGCTATCTCCGTAATAATCTTAGATTTTATAATCTAAAATAATTTAATGAACACCCATATCATTATGGGTATATATTTCTATATTATTTGATAGAATTATACATGCTTCATGTTTATCTCTATGTAGATAATATCAAGCTATGATAATATTAACATTATATGTATGTTAAGTATTTATATGTTTGCAATCTTATACCAATTTCAAATCCTTATAGTAATTTTCCTTGTATATTGTTGGTAACACAAATACGACAATGATGACAATAATGTACATGTATTGTTAAACTTTTATTGTAATCCGTTATGGTAAAAATATTAAGGACATTGCCACTCAAGTTTAGGAATGTCTGATAGGCATGGATGTAAGCAAACCGTATCTAATTTACTGCGAGACGATGATGGGGCTAGTAGAAGCAGAGACTGCTTACCTACTGGGTATTTTGGGAGAAGCAAGAACAAATTGCTCAACCAAGGAGTGACAACAGCCACAGTCAAAGATTAATGTAGAAACGCCTGCTACAGAAAACTGTAGCCAGTGGTACTTTAAAAACTTGGAATCTAGATTAAGTACCTTCTCGGTACTGGTGACGGAACGGAAAGGTCACCACATGGGTCTGTAACGGATGACAATATATTTCCAAATGAAAACCAAGTGATGGAATCTAATATGGAAGATGCAGAGGCAGAAAATCAAGAGGCGAAAAAGGAAGCTGAAATGAAAGAATACAAAATGAGGAGGCGCCAACATGCCAACAATTTAGACTTTAAAGAAACAAAATTACCTTAGGTTTGAGAACATTGAGCGAAACCCAGCTGACATAGAAATTCTCGAAAGTTACGAGGGAGCTTTGACAAAATATGCTGTACAAGCTGATCTTAATGATTTGAGGAACAATTACGCTTTGGACTGTACGCCGGCCGTTCCCAACCAAAAAAAGCAATCGAGTCTAGACGTTTCAAAGCACGATTATGTGCAAAGGAGTCCCTACCAGAGACAACGGAAAGGAAATATTATAATGAAACCGTTGCCCCTATGAAGTGAGACATTTCGATAGCAAAACAGCTTTTATCTATTGGATTGTGACTGCACTATATGTACGAAGAATTATCACAAATTTACAGAATAACATAACGCTGATAATTATGTAGGTATATTTAGGAAACCTCGCTTAACAACCGGGTATATATTTAAACCACAGCTTAAATAAAACGGTGTAGTGCGCCAATAATTTGTACTAGCAAGAAGCAAACTATAAACTATAATTATACTGTGTTTGATAATGAGAGTGCTATTAAGGTTATCTGAAATCCCGACTCTTATAGTCGTACTAAACAAATTTTAGACATTTTGTATGAAAAATATAAGTATTGTTATATTGACTACAGGCAAACAAGAGAGTTTGTGAAAACTGACAAATGTCTGTTAATATAAACATAGAAGAAAGAAAATGAATAATGTCCCTGAAGGACCGATAGTTAGTGGTTGCCTAACATTGTCAATGCAATAATAAAGTCAGTAGAGTATAAGATATAGTAATATATATAGTAATGCATATGTATTATTAAACATATATGTTTGATATATTGTAGGGCTTCGAACCCTGTTTTTTATGTAAATAGTTAACATCCAATACTATGTAATCAGTGTTATTGTTATTTTCATACCAACCCATACAATGTATATTTCAATTTATATTCCATACTTTTATATCATATATTTATACCAGATATTATTGCTAGTAAATAAAAATGTAAAATGAAGATGTTTGTTTTATTATTATTATTAAATAAAATATAACAGGCAGAAAACAAAGGAATAGTTGGGTGTTACACAAAAATAACATCCCGGAGGTAGATAGGTACTTAAGGTACTATAAGACGCTCCCCGCGACAAGTATCGGCTCCCATTCCAACAGATTTGATCTATAATTAATCTCCAAACTTGTGTTTGGAGATTAATTATCGTATTGTATACGATTTCCGCTCCAATTTTACTCTACTTCTCTACTATTTATACTATACTACTAGTATAGAAATATAGAGTTAGGTTTATCTTAAAACCTGACTTAGTTTTTTAAGGTCAGCTTAACTGAGGTCACATACAAGTTTCTATATTAGAAGATGGTGTACTACACCTACCGAACTAAACTTAAGTTCTCCATTGGAACTATTCGATCGAGAATCCTTCGTGTAATCGAATATCTAAAGTTGGAAAATAGCTTGACATATCGTCGCCTTAGTAAGAAAATCGCATAACTCCAATTTCGGGACTTGTCTTGAAGCGCCATCTAATAGCAAAATATCAAACCAAACTACTCGGAAATCTACGTAACTATAAAAACAATATTCCCTCCTGAAAATGCATGTATTTGCCATTGTGTCAATTTGACATAAGCAAACTACCTATTTCCATGTGTCAAATTTTGTTCGAGAAATGCAACTCAGAATTTTACTCGTGCTTCCACCTTCCAGTAGCCTGCATTATTTCAATGGTGTGTGCAGGTGCTTACTATTGAACTATTGATCAACTAGACATCAAGCAAAAATCACATTATCCAGCAAAAAAAAACTGTTTAATCCTCAAGGTAAGTTGGCTTGTTCTAGTATTGTTAAAGGTTTGATTAATTACTCAAAAATACTTATTTTGTAATTTTTTTTAACAGGCGTGCCAGTTAACATGCCTGTTAACGCCGTTTTCCTAATACTTTGTTTTTATTGTTGTGGTATCGCGTTTTTTCATGAAGTATTATAAGAAATGGAGCTAAATTAAACATTTAATTTGTTAGCTTCCTTTGAAGTAGATAAATAAAATATGTTTTGCGTTGTTTCTTTGTATGTTTTATTTCCGAAAAACGAAAAACACGCGTTCTCTAACATTTTAGGTAATTTGTAATAGACAGTAGCGTAACTCCTTTTTAAATTACAATAATTATTTCTTTATTATATCTTCACCCGGAATATTAAATATGTTGTGCTGTTCTTTATTCTTGAAAAATTTAAATATTTATTCCTACTGTGAGGGTAAAAATACACTTTTTTTTCCATCTGCTGTATAATTTACTAAAATGGAGTTACGAGATTTAAACGGTTTTATTTAGCTTGACTTCGTATATTGTTTGTTACAAATCTTGCTACAGCTTTATCAACTACTTCCCGATGTGCTAGGGACTTGATATTTGGTAGGTGTATATAGTGTTCCGGTGACGATACAATTCAATATTTTTTTTATTACAAAAAAATCCAAATGGGGGATCCAACATGGCGGAATTTCCTGTTTATAGACCGATTTGTCTTAAACTTGAAACTTTGCGGTGTTTAAGGTCACTCAATACAATTCTTGACTCAAATTTAATAAAATCAAAATGGCGGACTATCATATTTACGAACCGTTTTGTCTCAATCTTGTCTTAAACAAGGCAGGAGGTGGACAGCGAACTTAAAAAAACTCAAAACTACAAAATAAAAATAGGTATAAAAACTTTTAACTTAACGGTTTTATTTTAATTCATCAGTGGTACTAGGAACTATAAAATAACTAGGACACAAACCTAGACCTTCCTGAGATTCTGACGTCTGACACGAAGTTCTTTTACCTATTTCTATTCTTACTAAGCCTACGATATGCCAAATTTGACAAAATTGAGTCAACACCATTCTTCACTCTTTATAATTTATATTTTATAACCGGGAACAATCTGAATTGGCCACAAAAATGCCGGTGGCACACTTTTGCCATGGAATGTCGCCAAATCTAGATATTATAATAATAATAGTACAACTCAAGGGGTGTTCGTGTTATATATATGTCACAATACTATTAAAATATTAGGAAGGAGTAAATGGGCGAGTATTTATCCTTAAATTTCTTAAAATCCTTTAAAAAAGTAAATGTCATATATTATTATAATGTATACCTATGCACAATTAGGTATATTGATATAAATATAAATAGCGGGTTAGCAAGAGTCCAGATTGTCCCATTAATTGTCCCTTATTTCTTTATTTTATTTACTTCATTGGGTCTTCATCGTTTTCAAAAGTTAATTCCTGTAGTAGTTTCTACGCTTCGTCGGTAGATGACACAGCAATCCATATCCAGTGCATTTCCAGCACCTGCTTTGAATTAGGAACGGGAACTTAACTAACGTAAAAATATCCTCAATAGACAGTTAATGATTTTAGGGCGCATGACGCAAGAAGGGTGTATGTCTGCGCATACGACTTTGAACAGACCTTTAATGTCAACAATTGTGTAGTGCATGGAGGTTGGGGTGTAGCCTTTATATTATTACATGGAAATCACTGCTGTATGTATAAATCGGTATCTATGACATTTTAAATAAATTAGTTTTATATGCACTTGTTTTATTTGTTATCTCTCGGTATGCTTCAGCATGATAGATGTTAGTTATTTGTCATTAAGTTCCTTATTTATTATTCGCACTACATTATATAGTTTATGTTGCTAGCATGTTGTCTTCAGTTACACGGTGTGGGTGCAACGTGAACATTATTTGTTGTTTAGGTATCTACCTACGAAATTATCTGCTCGAGATTTATAGATAGGGTAAGCTACAATGTTAAACAAATAGAAGCCTATTTTATTTAAATAAATTAATTGATATACCTCACTTATTAGTTAATTGTATAGTAGGTAACTATAGTAAATCAGTAAGGTTTATACTGGTGAACGTTTATTTATAATAAATATTTGTAACGGCAGAATTTCGCAAGTAAAGTAGGTACCTACATAGGTTGATTGAATAAGAACATCTTCAATCAACGCTGTGGGCACAAGTACACATGCCCTCTTAACTTCAATCAGGTTAATTCTTGATTCTCCCAAAATTACGAGTTATTTGATCAGATAAAAACATGCACTTTTGAACTTATAGGATGAGAAAAATAATATTAATTTATATCTTCATATTAAAATGTAGTATATTAAAGTTAACTTTAAAAGTACATAGTTTTTTATTTTAAAATATTTGATATTTAAGCACCTGTGAACTGTGAACAATTAACAAACACGCTAATTTTGAATCAAAGCATTAATCATTGAATTGAAACAATAGTATTCATAATTATTATTACTATAACAAATGCAGATGAGTTTTGTATAACCTAACTGTCATCATTAGGAGTTATCCGGTGCCTATTATAATTGAAATTTGAAAGTTTACAAAGGAACATAATTTATTCCGTTCTCTTAGAATATACAATTTACTTTCTAACTGGCTCTACAGAGGTATATACCTAACTATTAAATTTCTTATTTTAAATGGATACCTATCGTAAATCTTATAATAATTCCATGTTGTATAGAACATACATACTATAAAATTTAATTATTTTCATCAAGATATTAATCATTCAATTGAATATCTACCATTCTTCAGGTTTTCGTACTGTTATCGCATAAAATGGTTCTTAATGAAGGAAAATGAATTGCACTTTCCCAGTTTTTAATTTCTATATCAATTGGCATGTCTTTCATTTTCGATGTATCATTATTCTTCCCATCTTTTCTTTGGCCCCATATTATCTCAATAAGATTGAATTCAGGATGATACGGTGGCAAACAATATCATACAAAACAGCCAAAATCATCGAACGAGAAAACGGCCGAAGCAATTCGAATTTGCTTTTGAAATACAGTATGTGTTGCTTTTCAAAATCCAAACAATTAAAACATCGTATTCAAAGTTTGCGCTCATTAATGGGTGGCTTAACTATTTCTGTTAAGTAAATAAGGTACAGTCAGCCTATAATTTGTAAAATTTTGTCACGTAATTGAGTCACGTACACATTTTGATTACTTATTTAATATTTTGATAACATATTTAACTTGAAAATAGTAGTTTGATTCAGGAGGGCTGGGGAGATAAATATCCATTTTCCAATAATATTTTGGATTTTGGCAAC
>CAXKVY010009369.1:0-16809 GCA_964058915.1 Tetropium fuscum | reverse complement strand
AGAGTAATTCAAAAATTCAACAATACCCACATGATGTTCAATTTAAAAAATATAATATCATGCATGTGCACGCCACTGCAGTTCCATTGACTTATTAAAGGGATTCAGTTACAGCCCTACAATTTTCATTCGAAACTTTTTTTTCTATTTTCAATAATAACGATAATAATGGATGGCTTAAATATAGTGAATAACGAATAACCTGGTATCTTTATCTCTAGCGGTTTTTAAGATAATATATATTTAAATATAGGCTATTTAGGAGTATTTCTCCTGCTTTACACGTGTAGAGACTACATTTATATATTTTTAAAACTAGTGCGAAAAGTTAGGTCGCATTTAAAACTAATAGTCATGTCATTTATATCTCAGTTACGTTCGTAAATAAAAGGAAAATCATTGGAAATAAATTGAAACAATTTTTTTATTGAAATAAAATGTCAATGCAACGTTTTCTGTAAATACTAATAATTTACTAACATATAAACATTTCAATCCATACAACATTTGTTGGAGGGGCGATCACCCCCTACTAGGCATAAAAATTCGTGTACCGTTTTTTAAATTGTTAGTCACAAATAAATCACTAAATTATTTAGGACTGATTTTTTTAAATAATTTGCCTGATAATTTAAAACAAAACGTTAATAATTTATATGTTTAAGAAAAACTAAAATTATTTTTATTCGATAAATGTTTTTATTCTTTGTCCAAGTTAGTTTTTTGCTTAGATTAAGTAATACTATTTATTGTTCTTTTTTTTCTCCTACCTACTGACTATTGTTATACAATTTCTAATGGTCCTTAACAAAATAAATGAATTTTGAAATGTCCACCATTTAGGGCTAGACATAACTCTATCCTCATTATAAAGGAACTTCTAGCGTTGTCAAGGATAGCATAAATTTATCGGAAGGTAAAGAAACTGGCCCTACTATTTCGATGATGTCCTAAAAAACGACCTTCAATCGATGAAAATTCAAGCAAAAATATAGTACCTATCAGTATATTAAATGAAATAAATTCTATATGAAAATCAGTAGCACGATAAGTTTACTCATAAATCACTCTATAATGACAAAAAGAGCATTTAATCTGATAAATGCTGGAGAAATTATTGAACAAACTTATTACATAATTCATTTATGTTGATTCTGCTGATGCGTTGTTTAAAACCGTTGCAATCCTTTTATTTTTACAGCATATTCGTTTTTCAGATATATGTAAATTTTTATCGGGTGATAAAGTAACCAGTTTTTCTTATGAGGATAAAAAAATGGTAGAGACCCTTTTAAACAGATCCAAAATACAATTACAGGAGATAAGCAAACTACAAAAACCAGCAGCTAATGAAGAATATGTGGACATGGACGGGAAAAAAGGTTTTTATTTATTCATGATTCTAAAGTGTTTAGCTAATGTCCCTCTAGATCTAACACTGGTTTTTGTTAGTGCATGGATTTTCTCAATAATTAGGTATATACTTATCATCTATTAACATAATTTGCAAATAATATAAATGTCTGGTTTTCTTGGTTAATGCAGAATCTTGAAGCGTTGAGAATATGGGCTAAACACTTTTGAAAATGTTTTCATGTAATTTTAGTAACCGTGGAGGCAGAAGGGAAAAATAATATTTATTCTTCTGTAGATGATATAAATGCTAACACGGAGAAGATCGTCGTAGACGATGGACTGGCTTATCACGAAGGTAAAGATCCATCTTCTTTATATATTCAAATAATAGTAATACACATGATATATTGAATAATAAATGTATACACGTTAATTTTAGATCTTGCATCGCATAATGCATCACGAGGCGTAAAACATGGTGAAATAATGATGAGAAGAAAATTTTTAATTGGTTTTGAAAAAATGAAAAAGGTTTACGCCACCATACACAATCAGCGGCTAATCATATACTTCGGCGAGAAGGATTGGAAACATATATGTACTTTTGATTTAAAAGAATTTGAAGCTAAAAAAGGTGACAATGAAAGAAACACGAATTTCGAGCTTATTGGCACATCATCGAGGAAAAAAGTTTATTACGTAAATATATACCATTACATGTAGATCGTATCGGGAAAGTTCACCGATTCTACAATTATGGTTTGAACATTGGAACGTTCCAGAGATTTTTACGTCACAGGAATTTTGTCATACTGCATCATGAACATACGTGTACATATGGCATAATATGCTTCCAAGGAGGACCAGCTAGATATTTCACAAGAACATCTTTAGATTATCTCAGGAATTTTTTCACAGGGTCGCACGCACGACTGATATATTGTTATAAGCGAAGTAGCCGCCGTGTTCATGGTGTATACAGTTGATAATTGTAGAATCGGTGACTTATTCTATCGACGAATTGCGGGGCGGTAAACTTTCTAGTCGGTGAAATATTTGTTGCTGAACTTTCCTACAACCCATGTAGATACTGTCTCAAAATATATTTATTTTAGTTTTCGGCATACACTCATGACGATATGTTACATTGGGTGGCCCAGATTAATAGATGTCACAATCATTTTGTATTAGAAAAAGAAATTGATTCACTGGATGAATCCGATGACGGGGAATTATATGATTCCATAATGTCGCATACTACTAAAAACCAAGATGTAAACACGGATGATCAAGAGGAAGAGCAAGTGTATTTCGAGCCTGATCCGTAAGTGAATATTGTAAATAGATTATGCTATTATGATATCTTCGTATGCAGATAATTTATATATATATATATATATATATATATATATATATATATATATATATATATATATATATATATATATATATATATATATATATATATATATATATATATATATATATATATATATATATATATATATATATATATATATATATATATATATATATATATATATATATATATATATATATTGTGAAAAGTAATCTTGGGTTTGTAGCTTGTAGCATTTCATTACATAGAATATCACAAAACAAATATGAATAGCAAAGAATTTCAAAGCTAATATATATATATATATATATATATATATATATATATATATATATATATATATATATATATATATATATATATATATATATATATATATATATATTTTGTGAAAAGTAATCTTGGGTTTGTAGCATTTCATTACATAGAAATAAGCAAATAGACGAATAAGAATAAATATACTTATTCGTCTATTTGCTTATTTCTATGTAATGAAATGCTACAAACCCAAGATTACTTTTCACAAAATAAATATGAATAGCAAAGAATTTCAAAGCTAATATATATATATATATATATATATATATATATATATATATATATATATATATATATATATATATATATATATATATATATATATATATATATATATATATTACGAAGAATATAGACTTTGTAAGATTTACCATAATCTTGAATCATATGTTGGGATAATACACATAATAGAATACAAAATTTCTTACGTATCATATGTGGAAAAATTTGAGTTTGTTAATATAATAACTAAATATATATGTAAATAATCATGTTGTATAATAGATAAACTATATTTGAGTTGTAATTATGTTATAAATCACTTAGCATACAGATTTCTCGTTAAAGTATTGTACTAGAATTTTATTTAATAAAATTTGAAAGTCATTAAGAGAGAATAAAATGGTTTTAAGAAGTGGAAAACAAGACTCATCCCCCAGTCGGAAGATGAAAGTACAACGGAAGGAACAAGTTGAGTAAGTAATCAGACTCCAGCATAGCAACAGATGTTAGAAGAGATAATGATGTGACAGGAAGAAGATCGGAAGCGACAGGAAGGAGACCGGAAGCGATAACAAGAAGTAGACTTCAAGAGGTTGGAAGAGACCATTAAACAAGACAAAAAGGAAGACTTGAAAGAAATAGGTGAGGAATTACAAACAACAATGGAAAATGGAAGCAAGACTTGAAAACACTGGAAGAGAGGAAGACATGAAAATAATGGTAGAATTATTAGATAAAAAAGTACAAGATATAAGAAATGGTATTCGAAAAGAAACATAAACGTGGATAGAAGAATTGAAAATAGATATAGCTAAGACGGAAGAACAGATAACAACAGTATTAAGCAGAACTATAACATTAGAAGAAACTATACAAAGACAAGAACACGACATAAACAAGATAGCGAAGAAAGTGTCTAAAAATAACGAAGAAATAGAACAAGTTAAGAATGGAATAAATGGGAATAAAAATGAAGAGAAACTAGAAAGAATAAGTAACAAGAAACAAATAGAAAAGATGCAGAAGGAAATACAGAAAGTCAAAGAAATAAGAAGCAAAGAAGTTGAAAATATAACAAGAGTAGTATATCATAGCGAAAATAAATTACCGAAATTTACAGGAAGCATTAATAAATCACATCCCATAGTATTTTTAAAAGTTATAACGTATAAATGTAAAAATAAGAAGTATAAATGACATTGAAGGCAGAAGAATGGATAGAGAAGAAAATTTAGATGGAATAAAAGAAATAATAACAGAAAATTTAGAAGAAGATTCATTAATATGATTTAATGGCATGGAAAATTAAATAAATGACTGCTCAATTTGAACAAAAATGTTTACAACATTTTTGGGGAAATAATGCACAGTCGAAAGTGAGAGAAATATTGTATTTTTGTAGATTTAATAATAGATTGGCAAACAGCCTTACTAATTATGCCCTTAAGCGATATCCATCACCTAACTCCTAAAATTAATGAGACAGATTTGATATTGTATATCTGGAGGCATTCAAACCAGAAGTTGCGGAAACCATTGCAGTACATGACATAAAAAATATGGAACAAATGTACAAGTATTTGACGAGAATCGAACAAAATATGTCACAAAATCAACAAAATTCTAGTAGATAAAAAAGAATACAAAACGTAACTTGATATTGACATTAGTAATTCTAAGAACAAAATAATGTTTTTTATGAAATAGGTAAAACTCGCGACAAGCTTTTATACTCGTATCATATAAATTGTGTAATGTAATAAATTGATGGGTTTAATTTAATGTTTATTTTTTTCTTTTTAGAGCATTTCAATAAGAGCTTGTTTTTAAAAATGTTTTTTTACTATTAATTTATTAAGTTGTTTGCTATCTATATGTATCCTATAAGAAGTAATCTTGAGTTAGTAGCACTAGATTGAGGGAAATTAAGAAACACTTACCATCTGTACATTTGGATACCGAAAGAAACGAATCATTGAGAAGTTGTAAAAGTTCATTCGCCTTTATTGAGGCACTTCTTCAGAATGATACATGATTTAGTTAATTGATCATTTGTATTTTAGTTTACCATTAATACCTACTATTTGTACAGTGTCATTTTTATGTGACATTAGTTTTGTCAGGCAATGTTCACATTCATAATAAAATAACTACCTAGTGTACTATTCATACTTGTTCTCTTTGAACATATTGATATATAAAAGTATTAGGCATACATTTATTTAGAAGATGTTGAACATTAAAATGCGCAATCTGGTAGAATCTATTAAAAGAACTACTTTTCCTAGCATATAGCTAATAGAAAATATTGAAATAGATAATATAATTCATAAGCATTTAAAGGGTGATACAGAATTTTGCTTGTTTGGGTTGAAGTAAAATTATTTAGTTTGATCTTATGTATTAAAATTTTAGTTTTTGAGATATTGGTTATTTACGAATTTGATGAAATTGACACCCTAGATAAGTTTTTCGTTTTCGAGTCCCACAGCTACAAAATTCCATATTTTAAGATTCTAATTTTTTTTGCAAGTAGCCCTTCTATTGATCACAGTCCAAAATAGATTATAATAGTGCCACACATTTGCGCGGAAAAATATTTTTGGCCGTAACGTGTAATTTTTTTCGAATATTCCTCAATTTACATATCTCCTTTTCATATGCAATGCGAATGACGTCAGATTGCAGACATGGATAAATAAAATCCGTGTCATCTCACAGAGACACATTGATTCATATGTTAGTTATAAAATAAATCTCATGAGGAAATGTCAAATTTGTACAGAAAATGTTCTTGGATGTTAAACTTTCTTCTAATTTAAAAAATCAAATACGTTATATGACCAGAAAAACCAAATTGTGTTTAGGTTCACTAACATCTTATGTAGCCTGCAGATTTTTTAATTGTGATGTTTTACACACAGGAGCAGTATGTGCGATAATATTATGACTAGCTCCTCCACCAAATTTAACAATTTTTGGATTTTTATATATTTAAATATTTCATTTAAATTTCTTTTTCCTGTGAAAAATAAACGTAAATACCTACCTATGACGACCATTATCTTTGTTTACGTCTGAGCTCTTTTGTAAAACCTCCAAAAATATTGGCCTAATCTCAACAAGCAACGGCAGCAATATTTAATTAAGAAAGTATGTAAGTTGTCTTTAAAAATATATAAAAAATATGCTCTTAATTTGATCGTCGCCCGTCGTCAATATGAGCATATGTTTTTCCGCAAACAACTTTCCTATTGCACTAATGGCATAGGAAATTCATACTAGATACATGTGGCTATTCATTTTCTTTGATATATAGAGGGTGCGGTAGGAAGATTTAGAATGTTATTACACCTTGTTCCCAGAATCTCAGGACGTTTATTTCGATATTATTTATACTTCCCGGATAGTCCAAAATGTTGTTAAGTAGTTTAAATAAGAAAAAATATTTTTAACAAAAAAACAAAAAAATTACTATTCAAAAAAACTATTCTAAAAAACTTCACTAAAAAGTAAAAAATAATTACGTTATTCATTCTTACTTCGAATACAATCAATTTATTAGGGCAATAATATACAAGTATTGTTATTTTTGGAGTCTGTGCCAGCCAGGTTTACAAACGTATAACGAAGTAGCGTAGGTATACATCTCTAATTGTATTCGACTAGAACTTTTAATTTAGGTTTATTTGTAATTGTGGTGTGGCTTTAGGCAGTTGTACCTATTCAATTGTAAGTGAACACGTTACTTAACCTTGGCTGCCATCGACTCCAGAAATAACTCCAACTCCAAATAACTCCAAAAATAATTGTATAATATATAACCAATATTCTTTAGCCAATATTCTTAGCTAAAGATGTGACCTCGTTAAGAGAGGGCCGAGCAGTACCATCGCTCTTTACTCCTTGTATCTATGTAGGCCGAGACCGCCTCGTAAGGGGTAGGCCGCGCGTTTCACGTGACCCTCCCCACAAATGTGATCAGTGTCACGTGAAGTTACGCAGCCTCCCTCGGTCCTGGCTGTTGGACTGGGGTCCTGGTGGCCAGAGCCTTGCTTCTGGCGCTCTTGACTTTCTTCATCGGTGTGTATTACCCCAGGGGGTGTCGTGTGGGGTGTTTGAGGGATCCTTCCTGCCTCTCGCCGGGAGGCTGCGCGTCATTCAGGTTGGTATGGGAGAGGATGAGCATTGTACCTCAGGATGATGGCTCACACAGGTAAGGTAAGGGTGTGTGGTTTGGCACGGCAGTCGGCCTCGCAGTCCACCGGATTGGGCTGTTTTAGTGTCTTCGACCCGTTTTCTCTTCGACCCGTTTTCTTTGGTCCTGTTCTTTTCTTCCTTTCTTTGGTCCTGTTCTGAAACATAAGATCGTGATTATATTATACTTACCTGTTGTTCAGGATCTGGGTCTTTGGCCGCTTGTGAGGTCTGGCCTACGTAGATATGTGTGGTCCGGCCTAATATGGATAAGCCTACCAAACACGGTGCCTATATGAGGCAGCGCCGTTTAAATGAGAAGAGCGAAGAAAGGGAAAAACGCCTATATCAAACTAAGAAACCTACATACAAGGCAATTTGAAAAGAGACTAGCGATACCGAAACTCGTAGAAAGAGACTTTCCAAAATGCGGGCTTATAGTAAAAAATTTCGAAAAAATCATTATTAAGATCCAACAAATGAATTTAGTATTGACCACGCAAGCAATTTCTACCACTTTTAATGCTTTTGAATTATATATGTAATTTAATATTTTCTATCATTAGCTATTCTATTACTGCAAACTATTATGTATGAACCTTCACTGTTGATATGCTATGTATATTTTCCGAACTGTCTTGATAAAAATGTCTTAATTTATTAAGCATGTAGGTACATTAGGCATACTTGATATTTTTTTAATATAGGATTTGTTTATAGGTCATCTCAGCGAAATAACAACACCATTATAACGAATATCCCCATGAAGGACACCAGGCCCCCTCTGCCAGGTCGTAGACCGATGAGGAAAAATTTGGTTCCAATACTGCCTCCTGTCATAAAACCTACAAATAGTCACTCTGCAGAATCAATTGTTTCGTATGAAGCTCCTGATAATTGGCAAGATCGGTCCACCAAGGATGTAAGTTCCGATAAATCATCTTCGGAAGAAGATGATCCCACATATGAGAAGTTTATAAATGTTCGAGTTAAAGTTGATGCACTACAAAAGAACTCCCCAGAAATATTAATAGAAAATACTAATCCTATAAATATTACGCAAACAGATACACACATCGATGCGAACATTGAAGGTATTGGTGAATATCTAATTCCATCTCAAATTGAACAAAAAAGTACCCGACAAACTCCGTTAGAAGTTAGAGACAATTCTAGCTTCGATAAAGCAATTAAAGAAGCAATTAGTAGAATAAGAGCTAAAAATTACAGTCCCACCAATACTGAGGTTAAAATCAACACATCTAGTCTGCATTCTGGTGCACAGAAAGTCGATCCTCTAATACCCATAAAGCCAAAATTTATAAATAAATCCACAATTACAATTAAGCATCTGGGTACTTTTAGGCAACGTAACGATTCTTGAAAATATGCAAACATTACATAGCTATCTCCGTAATAATCTTAGATTTTATAATCTAAAATAATTTAATGAACACCCATATCATTATGGGTATATATTTCTATATTATTTGATAGAATTATACATGCTTCATGTTTATCTCTATGTAGATAATATCAAGCTATGATAATATTAACATTATATGTATGTTAAGTATTTATATGTTTGCAATCTTATACCAATTTCAAATCCTTATAGTAATTTTCCTTGTATATTGTTGGTAACACAAATACGACAATGATGACAATAATGTACATGTATTGTTAAACTTTTATTGTAATCCGTTATGGTAAAAATATTAAGGACATTGCCACTCAAGTTTAGGAATGTCTGATAGGCATGGATGTAAGCAAACCGTATCTAATTTACTGCGAGACGATGATGGGGCTAGTAGAAGCAGAGACTGCTTACCTACTGGGTATTTTGGGAGAAGCAAGAACAAATTGCTCAACCAAGGAGTGACAACAGCCACAGTCAAAGATTAATGTAGAAACGCCTGCTACAGAAAACTGTAGCCAGTGGTACTTTAAAAACTTGGAATCTAGATTAAGTACCTTCTCGGTACTGGTGACGGAACGGAAAGGTCACCACATGGGTCTGTAACGGATGACAATATATTTCCAAATGAAAACCAAGTGATGGAATCTAATATGGAAGATGCAGAGGCAGAAAATCAAGAGGCGAAAAAGGAAGCTGAAATGAAAGAATACAAAATGAGGAGGCGCCAACATGCCAACAATTTAGACTTTAAAGAAACAAAATTACCTTAGGTTTGAGAACATTGAGCGAAACCCAGCTGACATAGAAATTCTCGAAAGTTACGAGGGAGCTTTGACAAAATATGCTGTACAAGCTGATCTTAATGATTTGAGGAACAATTACGCTTTGGACTGTACGCCGGCCGTTCCCAACCAAAAAAAGCAATCGAGTCTAGACGTTTCAAAGCACGATTATGTGCAAAGGAGTCCCTACCAGAGACAACGGAAAGGAAATATTATAATGAAACCGTTGCCCCTATGAAGTGAGACATTTCGATAGCAAAACAGCTTTTATCTATTGGATTGTGACTGCACTATATGTACGAAGAATTATCACAAATTTACAGAATAACATAACGCTGATAATTATGTAGGTATATTTAGGAAACCTCGCTTAACAACCGGGTATATATTTAAACCACAGCTTAAATAAAACGGTGTAGTGCGCCAATAATTTGTACTAGCAAGAAGCAAACTATAAACTATAATTATACTGTGTTTGATAATGAGAGTGCTATTAAGGTTATCTGAAATCCCGACTCTTATAGTCGTACTAAACAAATTTTAGACATTTTGTATGAAAAATATAAGTATTGTTATATTGACTACAGGCAAACAAGAGAGTTTGTGAAAACTGACAAATGTCTGTTAATATAAACATAGAAGAAAGAAAATGAATAATGTCCCTGAAGGACCGATAGTTAGTGGTTGCCTAACATTGTCAATGCAATAATAAAGTCAGTAGAGTATAAGATATAGTAATATATATAGTAATGCATATGTATTATTAAACATATATGTTTGATATATTGTAGGGCTTCGAACCCTGTTTTTTATGTAAATAGTTAACATCCAATACTATGTAATCAGTGTTATTGTTATTTTCATACCAACCCATACAATGTATATTTCAATTTATATTCCATACTTTTATATCATATATTTATACCAGATATTATTGCTAGTAAATAAAAATGTAAAATGAAGATGTTTGTTTTATTATTATTATTAAATAAAATATAACAGGCAGAAAACAAAGGAATAGTTGGGTGTTACACAAAAATAACATCCCGGAGGTAGATAGGTACTTAAGGTACTATAAGACGCTCCCCGCGACAAGTATCGGCTCCCATTCCAACAGATTTGATCTATAATTAATCTCCAAACTTGTGTTTGGAGATTAATTATCGTATTGTATACGATTTCCGCTCCAATTTTACTCTACTTCTCTACTATTTATACTATACTACTAGTATAGAAATATAGAGTTAGGTTTATCTTAAAACCTGACTTAGTTTTTTAAGGTCAGCTTAACTGAGGTCACATACAAGTTTCTATATTAGAAGATGGTGTACTACACCTACCGAACTAAACTTAAGTTCTCCATTGGAACTATTCGATCGAGAATCCTTCGTGTAATCGAATATCTAAAGTTGGAAAATAGCTTGACATATCGTCGCCTTAGTAAGAAAATCGCATAACTCCAATTTCGGGACTTGTCTTGAAGCGCCATCTAATAGCAAAATATCAAACCAAACTACTCGGAAATCTACGTAACTATAAAAACAATATTCCCTCCTGAAAATGCATGTATTTGCCATTGTGTCAATTTGACATAAGCAAACTACCTATTTCCATGTGTCAAATTTTGTTCGAGAAATGCAACTCAGAATTTTACTCGTGCTTCCACCTTCCAGTAGCCTGCATTATTTCAATGGTGTGTGCAGGTGCTTACTATTGAACTATTGATCAACTAGACATCAAGCAAAAATCACATTATCCAGCAAAAAAAAACTGTTTAATCCTCAAGGTAAGTTGGCTTGTTCTAGTATTGTTAAAGGTTTGATTAATTACTCAAAAATACTTATTTTGTAATTTTTTTTAACAGGCGTGCCAGTTAACATGCCTGTTAACGCCGTTTTCCTAATACTTTGTTTTTATTGTTGTGGTATCGCGTTTTTTCATGAAGTATTATAAGAAATGGAGCTAAATTAAACATTTAATTTGTTAGCTTCCTTTGAAGTAGATAAATAAAATATGTTTTGCGTTGTTTCTTTGTATGTTTTATTTCCGAAAAACGAAAAACACGCGTTCTCTAACATTTTAGGTAATTTGTAATAGACAGTAGCGTAACTCCTTTTTAAATTACAATAATTATTTCTTTATTATATCTTCACCCGGAATATTAAATATGTTGTGCTGTTCTTTATTCTTGAAAAATTTAAATATTTATTCCTACTGTGAGGGTAAAAATACACTTTTTTTTCCATCTGCTGTATAATTTACTAAAATGGAGTTACGAGATTTAAACGGTTTTATTTAGCTTGACTTCGTATATTGTTTGTTACAAATCTTGCTACAGCTTTATCAACTACTTCCCGATGTGCTAGGGACTTGATATTTGGTAGGTGTATATAGTGTTCCGGTGACGATACAATTCAATATTTTTTTTATTACAAAAAAATCCAAATGGGGGATCCAACATGGCGGAATTTCCTGTTTATAGACCGATTTGTCTTAAACTTGAAACTTTGCGGTGTTTAAGGTCACTCAATACAATTCTTGACTCAAATTTAATAAAATCAAAATGGCGGACTATCATATTTACGAACCGTTTTGTCTCAATCTTGTCTTAAACAAGGCAGGAGGTGGACAGCGAACTTAAAAAAACTCAAAACTACAAAATAAAAATAGGTATAAAAACTTTTAACTTAACGGTTTTATTTTAATTCATCAGTGGTACTAGGAACTATAAAATAACTAGGACACAAACCTAGACCTTCCTGAGATTCTGACGTCTGACACGAAGTTCTTTTACCTATTTCTATTCTTACTAAGCCTACGATATGCCAAATTTGACAAAATTGAGTCAACACCATTCTTCACTCTTTATAATTTATATTTTATAACCGGGAACAATCTGAATTGGCCACAAAAATGCCGGTGGCACACTTTTGCCATGGAATGTCGCCAAATCTAGATATTATAATAATAATAGTACAACTCAAGGGGTGTTCGTGTTATATATATGTCACAATACTATTAAAATATTAGGAAGGAGTAAATGGGCGAGTATTTATCCTTAAATTTCTTAAAATCCTTTAAAAAAGTAAATGTCATATATTATTATAATGTATACCTATGCACAATTAGGTATATTGATATAAATATAAATAGCGGGTTAGCAAGAGTCCAGATTGTCCCATTAATTGTCCCTTATTTCTTTATTTTATTTACTTCATTGGGTCTTCATCGTTTTCAAAAGTTAATTCCTGTAGTAGTTTCTACGCTTCGTCGGTAGATGACACAGCAATCCATATCCAGTGCATTTCCAGCACCTGCTTTGAATTAGGAACGGGAACTTAACTAACGTAAAAATATCCTCAATAGACAGTTAATGATTTTAGGGCGCATGACGCAAGAAGGGTGTATGTCTGCGCATACGACTTTGAACAGACCTTTAATGTCAACAATTGTGTAGTGCATGGAGGTTGGGGTGTAGCCTTTATATTATTACATGGAAATCACTGCTGTATGTATAAATCGGTATCTATGACATTTTAAATAAATTAGTTTTATATGCACTTGTTTTATTTGTTATCTCTCGGTATGCTTCAGCATGATAGATGTTAGTTATTTGTCATTAAGTTCCTTATTTATTATTCGCACTACATTATATAGTTTATGTTGCTAGCATGTTGTCTTCAGTTACACGGTGTGGGTGCAACGTGAACATTATTTGTTGTTTAGGTATCTACCTACGAAATTATCTGCTCGAGATTTATAGATAGGGTAAGCTACAATGTTAAACAAATAGAAGCCTATTTTATTTAAATAAATTAATTGATATACCTCACTTATTAGTTAATTGTATAGTAGGTAACTATAGTAAATCAGTAAGGTTTATACTGGTGAACGTTTATTTATAATAAATATTTGTAACGGCAGAATTTCGCAAGTAAAGTAGGTACCTACATAGGTTGATTGAATAAGAACATCTTCAATCAACGCTGTGGGCACAAGTACACATGCCCTCTTAACTTCAATCAGGTTAATTCTTGATTCTCCCAAAATTACGAGTTATTTGATCAGATAAAAACATGCACTTTTGAACTTATAGGATGAGAAAAATAATATTAATTTATATCTTCATATTAAAATGTAGTATATTAAAGTTAACTTTAAAAGTACATAGTTTTTTATTTTAAAATATTTGATATTTAAGCACCTGTGAACTGTGAACAATTAACAAACACGCTAATTTTGAATCAAAGCATTAATCATTGAATTGAAACAATAGTATTCATAATTATTATTACTATAACAAATGCAGATGAGTTTTGTATAACCTAACTGTCATCATTAGGAGTTATCCGGTGCCTATTATAATTGAAATTTGAAAGTTTACAAAGGAACATAATTTATTCCGTTCTCTTAGAATATACAATTTACTTTCTAACTGGCTCTACAGAGGTATATACCTAACTATTAAATTTCTTATTTTAAATGGATACCTATCGTAAATCTTATAATAATTCCATGTTGTATAGAACATACATACTATAAAATTTAATTATTTTCATCAAGATATTAATCATTCAATTGAATATCTACCATTCTTCAGGTTTTCGTACTGTTATCGCATAAAATGGTTCTTAATGAAGGAAAATGAATTGCACTTTCCCAGTTTTTAATTTCTATATCAATTGGCATGTCTTTCATTTTCGATGTATCATTATTCTTCCCATCTTTTCTTTGGCCCCATATTATCTCAATAAGATTGAATTCAGGATGATACGGTGGCAAACAATATCATACAAAACAGCCAAAATCATCGAACGAGAAAACGGCCGAAGCAATTCGAATTTGCTTTTGAAATACAGTATGTGTTGCTTTTCAAAATCCAAACAATTAAAACATCGTATTCAAAGTTTGCGCTCATTAATGGGTGGCTTAACTATTTCTGTTAAGTAAATAAGGTACAGTCAGCCTATAATTTGTAAAATTTTGTCACGTAATTGAGTCACGTACACATTTTGATTACTTATTTAATATTTTGATAACATATTTAACTTGAAAATAGTAGTTTGATTCAGGAGGGCTGGGGAGATAAATATCCATTTTCCAATAATATTTTGGATTTTGGCAACAATACTGGTGCAATAATTAAAAGATTCGTACGACAGTTGTTCATTTATTTTCGCTTTTTATTCTTGAATATCGTTCAAAAGTCTTAATATACGTGTTATCTGTTTGTTCAAAAAGACGACTTTCGAGATAGTCTTTTATGTATCGCAGAAGTACCTATTGTTTTCAAAATCCAAATGAAAATCTGTAAACAGATCTATTGATAGCCACAAATCTATTGAATAATGTTTAAATAAACCTCTGTTCATACTTATAGAGCAGGTTAAAATTTAGTTGCCGATATCTGAAAAAAATCTTACTTTATATAATAGACTGGGAGCTAGGTGGAGTTGAGTGTGCAAAATGTGAGTACCGCAGTACCTATCTAATTTGCTCTAAGCTGAGAAAAGTTTGAAGGTTATGATTCTGAATGTTGCCGGGAACATTGCTGGTTCATTTTTTTATAGGTATCCCCTCCCCCTAGATAACAAGTAAATCGATTGAGCAAATGCTTTGGAGCTTTTATTTTACTGACAATATACAGTTTTTTCTTATGATTTAAGATAACAATAGCTAGTAAAATGAAAAAGAACAAAAAAATAAAAACCAACATTGATAAAAAAATTATATAAAAAATACAAATAATCATTCTTTTTTTAGAGTTCTTGTTAATATGTTTGCACAACAAAATACAATTTACTTGTAATTTTTTGCAAGGACAAGCATTTGTACGACAATCCGATGTACATTTATAGTCCAGGAAATAAAGCACTAAAAACTACTTAACTATCGATTTTTTCAGCAGTAGGATGGATCCTAATGCGGTTTTGTAGCATTTTTCCAAATTAATCTTGATAAATTTAAGCCGTAGCCCATATTTTGAGAAATCAATTTATAGCGAAGTTCAATAGCAGTTTTTTTTTTGTTTTGAAAAAAGATAGGTGCAAACTGATTCTAATTCTGTTAACTGTTTAACACTTATGTATGGGTTTCCTAAGTGTGTTAGAGCTTTTTGTACAACATCCAACGATGCAGCTTTTAAACTAGTTTTTTAGTCCAATCTGCTAGTCGTATCGCAACCACTTAGGGAGTGGCTGGCAAAATGCTGACAAAATACGACAAATCTTTTCGCCAAGGGACTAGGCAGCCAAATGGCATCCTGAAACATACAACATCGGATTTGTCGAACAAAGGCTTATCCTTGCAAAAAAGTCCAAGTAAATTGCATTCTGTTGTGCAAATATGTATTAATAATAACTGTGAAAATAAAAGAGAATATTTATTTGTATTTTTTTGTACATGTATTAAAATTTATTTTATTTCCTTTTCGTATTAAATTTAAAAAAAAAATAAAAACAATTTTTGTTTTTATTTTTATTTTTTTTTGTTCTTTTTCACTCGACAAGCTATTAAATAATAAGTAAAAACTGGATATTGTCCCTAAAACAATTATTCAAATAGCTCCAAAGCATTTGCTCAATTGATTTACTTGATATCGAAGGGGACGGGGTATTAAAAAAAATGGACCAACAAAGTTTCCGGCAACAGAATTATAATATGCAAGCTTATCTCAACTTAAAACAATTTAGACAATGCGATCCTCATATTTTGCATACTCAACTTCCTTTGGCGCCTGCACTATAACACTAGGAACAAAACATTTTAACGTACAATATATGTAGGTTCCATTAAAGTTATCGAAGTAATTTGAGCCTGGAAGTCACTGTTTGCAGAACTTCCGGTTCAACCGGAAAATATATTATTATGTCATTATTCTACTTGCCAAAAGGCTTAAATAACCATAGTAGGTGTTATCTTCTTATTTGTTCTATATGCATATGTTCTAACATTGAAGAATTTATAATCCATATGATTTTCATCGCCATGAATGTAAAAAATTTAGCATGACATAACTAACTAACATAACATATACTAACTACTAACATAACATATACTAACTAACATAATGTTCTTTACACACACACACGGAATGCTATTCACTTTCATTTTATTGCCAGTACGACAAAATTTGTCAGACGAATATAGTCGTA
>CAXKVY010009368.1:0-22077 GCA_964058915.1 Tetropium fuscum | reverse complement strand
AGTTTATTACGTAAATATATACCATTACATGTAGATCGTATCGGGAAAGTTCACCGATTCTACAATTATGGTTTGAACATTGGAACGTTCCAGAGATTTTTACGTCACAGGAATTTTGTCATACTGCATCATGAACATACGTGTACATATGGCATAATATGCTTCCAAGGAGGACCAGCTAGATATTTCACAAGAACATCTTTAGATTATCTCAGGAATTTTTTCACAGGGTCGCACGCACGACTGATATATTGTTATAAGCGAAGTAGCCGCCGTGTTCATGGTGTATACAGTTGATAATTGTAGAATCGGTGACTTATTCTATCGACGAATTGCGGGGCGGTAAACTTTCTAGTCGGTGAAATATTTGTTGCTGAACTTTCCTACAACCCATGTAGATACTGTCTCAAAATATATTTATTTTAGTTTTCGGCATACACTCATGACGATATGTTACATTGGGTGGCCCAGATTAATAGATGTCACAATCATTTTGTATTAGAAAAAGAAATTGATTCACTGGATGAATCCGATGACGGGGAATTATATGATTCCATAATGTCGCATACTACTAAAAACCAAGATGTAAACACGGATGATCAAGAGGAAGAGCAAGTGTATTTCGAGCCTGATCCGTAAGTGAATATTGTAAATAGATTATGCTATTATGATATCTTCGTATGCAGATAATTTATATATATATATATATATATATATATATATATATATATATATATATATATATATATATATATATATATATATATATATATATACATATATATATATATATATATATATATATATATATATATATATATATATATATATATATATATATATATATATATATATATATATATATATATTGTGAAAAGTAATCTTGGGTTTGTAGCTTGTAGCATTTCATTACATAGAATATCACAAAACAAATATGAATAGCAAAGAATTTCAAAGCTATATATATATATATATATATATATATATATATATATATATATATATATATATATATATATATATATATATATATATATATATATATATATATATATTTTGTGAAAAGTAATCTTGGGTTTGTAGCATTTCATTACATAGAAATAAGCAAATAGACGAATAAGAATAAATATACTTATTCGTCTATTTGCTTATTTCTATGTAATGAAATGCTACAAACCCAAGATTACTTTTCACAAAATAAATATGAATAGCAAAGAATTTCAAAGCTAATATATATATATATATATATATATATATATATATATATATATATATATATATATATATATATATATATATATATATATATATATATATATATATATATATTACGAAGAATATAGACTTTGTAAGATTTACCATAATCTTGAATCATATGTTGGGATAATACACATAATAGAATACAAAATTTCTTACGTATCATATGTGGAAAAATTTGAGTTTGTTAATATAATAACTAAATATATATGTAAATAATCATGTTGTATAATAGATAAACTATATTTGAGTTGTAATTATGTTATAAATCACTTAGCATACAGATTTCTCGTTAAAGTATTGTACTAGAATTTTATTTAATAAAATTTGAAAGTCATTAAGAGAGAATAAAATGGTTTTAAGAAGTGGAAAACAAGACTCATCCCCCAGTCGGAAGATGAAAGTACAACGGAAGGAACAAGTTGAGTAAGTAATCAGACTCCAGCATAGCAACAGATGTTAGAAGAGATAATGATGTGACAGGAAGAAGATCGGAAGCGACAGGAAGGAGACCGGAAGCGATAACAAGAAGTAGACTTCAAGAGGTTGGAAGAGACCATTAAACAAGACAAAAAGGAAGACTTGAAAGAAATAGGTGAGGAATTACAAACAACAATGGAAAATGGAAGCAAGACTTGAAAACACTGGAAGAGAGGAAGACATGAAAATAATGGTAGAATTATTAGATAAAAAAGTACAAGATATAAGAAATGGTATTCGAAAAGAAACATAAACGTGGATAGAAGAATTGAAAATAGATATAGCTAAGACGGAAGAACAGATAACAACAGTATTAAGCAGAACTATAACATTAGAAGAAACTATACAAAGACAAGAACACGACATAAACAAGATAGCGAAGAAAGTGTCTAAAAATAACGAAGAAATAGAACAAGTTAAGAATGGAATAAATGGGAATAAAAATGAAGAGAAACTAGAAAGAATAAGTAACAAGAAACAAATAGAAAAGATGCAGAAGGAAATACAGAAAGTCAAAGAAATAAGAAGCAAAGAAGTTGAAAATATAACAAGAGTAGTATATCATAGCGAAAATAAATTACCGAAATTTACAGGAAGCATTAATAAATCACATCCCATAGTATTTTTAAAAGTTATAACGTATAAATGTAAAAATAAGAAGTATAAATGACATTGAAGGCAGAAGAATGGATAGAGAAGAAAATTTAGATGGAATAAAAGAAATAATAACAGAAAATTTAGAAGAAGATTCATTAATATGATTTAATGGCATGGAAAATTAAATAAATGACTGCTCAATTTGAACAAAAATGTTTACAACATTTTTGGGGAAATAATGCACAGTCGAAAGTGAGAGAAATATTGTATTTTTGTAGATTTAATAATAGATTGGCAAACAGCCTTACTAATTATGCCCTTAAGCGATATCCATCACCTAACTCCTAAAATTAATGAGACAGATTTGATATTGTATATCTGGAGGCATTCAAACCAGAAGTTGCGGAAACCATTGCAGTACATGACATAAAAAATATGGAACAAATGTACAAGTATTTGACGAGAATCGAACAAAATATGTCACAAAATCAACAAAATTCTAGTAGATAAAAAAGAATACAAAACGTAACTTGATATTGACATTAGTAATTCTAAGAACAAAATAATGTTTTTTATGAAATAGGTAAAACTCGCGACAAGCTTTTATACTCGTATCATATAAATTGTGTAATGTAATAAATTGATGGGTTTAATTTAATGTTTATTTTTTTCTTTTTAGAGCATTTCAATAAGAGCTTGTTTTTAAAAATGTTTTTTTACTATTAATTTATTAAGTTGTTTGCTATCTATATGTATCCTATAAGAAGTAATCTTGAGTTAGTAGCACTAGATTGAGGGAAATTAAGAAACACTTACCATCTGTACATTTGGATACCGAAAGAAACGAATCATTGAGAAGTTGTAAAAGTTCATTCGCCTTTATTGAGGCACTTCTTCAGAATGATACATGATTTAGTTAATTGATCATTTGTATTTTAGTTTACCATTAATACCTACTATTTGTACAGTGTCATTTTTATGTGACATTAGTTTTGTCAGGCAATGTTCACATTCATAATAAAATAACTACCTAGTGTACTATTCATACTTGTTCTCTTTGAACATATTGATATATAAAAGTATTAGGCATACATTTATTTAGAAGATGTTGAACATTAAAATGCGCAATCTGGTAGAATCTATTAAAAGAACTACTTTTCCTAGCATATAGCTAATAGAAAATATTGAAATAGATAATATAATTCATAAGCATTTAAAGGGTGATACAGAATTTTGCTTGTTTGGGTTGAAGTAAAATTATTTAGTTTGATCTTATGTATTAAAATTTTAGTTTTTGAGATATTGGTTATTTACGAATTTGATGAAATTGACACCCTAGATAAGTTTTTCGTTTTCGAGTCCCACAGCTACAAAATTCCATATTTTAAGATTCTAATTTTTTTTGCAAGTAGCCCTTCTATTGATCACAGTCCAAAATAGATTATAATAGTGCCACACATTTGCGCGGAAAAATATTTTTGGCCGTAACGTGTAATTTTTTTCGAATATTCCTCAATTTACATATCTCCTTTTCATATGCAATGCGAATGACGTCAGATTGCAGACATGGATAAATAAAATCCGTGTCATCTCACAGAGACACATTGATTCATATGTTAGTTATAAAATAAATCTCATGAGGAAATGTCAAATTTGTACAGAAAATGTTCTTGGATGTTAAACTTTCTTCTAATTTAAAAAATCAAATACGTTATATGACCAGAAAAACCAAATTGTGTTTAGGTTCACTAACATCTTATGTAGCCTGCAGATTTTTTAATTGTGATGTTTTACACACAGGAGCAGTATGTGCGATAATATTATGACTAGCTCCTCCACCAAATTTAACAATTTTTGGATTTTTATATATTTAAATATTTCATTTAAATTTCTTTTTCCTGTGAAAAATAAACGTAAATACCTACCTATGACGACCATTATCTTTGTTTACGTCTGAGCTCTTTTGTAAAACCTCCAAAAATATTGGCCTAATCTCAACAAGCAACGGCAGCAATATTTAATTAAGAAAGTATGTAAGTTGTCTTTAAAAATATATAAAAAATATGCTCTTAATTTGATCGTCGCCCGTCGTCAATATGAGCATATGTTTTTCCGCAAACAACTTTCCTATTGCACTAATGGCATAGGAAATTCATACTAGATACATGTGGCTATTCATTTTCTTTGATATATAGAGGGTGCGGTAGGAAGATTTAGAATGTTATTACACCTTGTTCCCAGAATCTCAGGACGTTTATTTCGATATTATTTATACTTCCCGGATAGTCCAAAATGTTGTTAAGTAGTTTAAATAAGAAAAAATATTTTTAACAAAAAAACAAAAAAATTACTATTCAAAAAAACTATTCTAAAAAACTTCACTAAAAAGTAAAAAATAATTACGTTATTCATTCTTACTTCGAATACAATCAATTTATTAGGGCAATAATATACAAGTATTGTTATTTTTGGAGTCTGTGCCAGCCAGGTTTACAAACGTATAACGAAGTAGCGTAGGTATACATCTCTAATTGTATTCGACTAGAACTTTTAATTTAGGTTTATTTGTAATTGTGGTGTGGCTTTAGGCAGTTGTACCTATTCAATTGTAAGTGAACACGTTACTTAACCTTGGCTGCCATCGACTCCAGAAATAACTCCAACTCCAAATAACTCCAAAAATAATTGTATAATATATAACCAATATTCTTTAGCCAATATTCTTAGCTAAAGATGTGACCTCGTTAAGAGAGGGCCGAGCAGTACCATCGCTCTTTACTCCTTGTATCTATGTAGGCCGAGACCGCCTCGT
The DNA here is from genome assembly GCA_964058915.1 of Tetropium fuscum. Classification (NCBI taxonomy): domain Eukaryota; kingdom Metazoa; phylum Arthropoda; class Insecta; order Coleoptera; family Cerambycidae; genus Tetropium; species Tetropium fuscum. Next base: position 16,931 of record CAXKVY010009368.1, on the reverse strand, counting down.
AAGGGGTAGGCCGCGCGTTTCACGTGACCCTCCCCACAAATGTGATCAGTGTCACGTGAAGTTACGCAGCCTCCCTCGGTCCTGGCTGTTGGACTGGGGTCCTGGTGGCCAGAGCCTTGCTTCTGGCGCTCTTGACTTTCTTCATCGGTGTGTATTACCCCAGGGGGTGTCGTGTGGGGTGTTTGAGGGATCCTTCCTGCCTCTCGCCGGGAGGCTGCGCGTCATTCAGGTTGGTATGGGAGAGGATGAGCATTGTACCTCAGGATGATGGCTCACACAGGTAAGGTAAGGGTGTGTGGTTTGGCACGGCAGTCGGCCTCGCAGTCCACCGGATTGGGCTGTTTTAGTGTCTTCGACCCGTTTTCTCTTCGACCCGTTTTCTTTGGTCCTGTTCTTTTCTTCCTTTCTTTGGTCCTGTTCTGAAACATAAGATCGTGATTATATTATACTTACCTGTTGTTCAGGATCTGGGTCTTTGGCCGCTTGTGAGGTCTGGCCTACGTAGATATGTGTGGTCCGGCCTAATATGGATAAGCCTACCAAACACGGTGCCTATATGAGGCAGCGCCGTTTAAATGAGAAGAGCGAAGAAAGGGAAAAACGCCTATATCAAACTAAGAAACCTACATACAAGGCAATTTGAAAAGAGACTAGCGATACCGAAACTCGTAGAAAGAGACTTTCCAAAATGCGGGCTTATAGTAAAAAATTTCGAAAAAATCATTATTAAGATCCAACAAATGAATTTAGTATTGACCACGCAAGCAATTTCTACCACTTTTAATGCTTTTGAATTATATATGTAATTTAATATTTTCTATCATTAGCTATTCTATTACTGCAAACTATTATGTATGAACCTTCACTGTTGATATGCTATGTATATTTTCCGAACTGTCTTGATAAAAATGTCTTAATTTATTAAGCATGTAGGTACATTAGGCATACTTGATATTTTTTTAATATAGGATTTGTTTATAGGTCATCTCAGCGAAATAACAACACCATTATAACGAATATCCCCATGAAGGACACCAGGCCCCCTCTGCCAGGTCGTAGACCGATGAGGAAAAATTTGGTTCCAATACTGCCTCCTGTCATAAAACCTACAAATAGTCACTCTGCAGAATCAATTGTTTCGTATGAAGCTCCTGATAATTGGCAAGATCGGTCCACCAAGGATGTAAGTTCCGATAAATCATCTTCGGAAGAAGATGATCCCACATATGAGAAGTTTATAAATGTTCGAGTTAAAGTTGATGCACTACAAAAGAACTCCCCAGAAATATTAATAGAAAATACTAATCCTATAAATATTACGCAAACAGATACACACATCGATGCGAACATTGAAGGTATTGGTGAATATCTAATTCCATCTCAAATTGAACAAAAAAGTACCCGACAAACTCCGTTAGAAGTTAGAGACAATTCTAGCTTCGATAAAGCAATTAAAGAAGCAATTAGTAGAATAAGAGCTAAAAATTACAGTCCCACCAATACTGAGGTTAAAATCAACACATCTAGTCTGCATTCTGGTGCACAGAAAGTCGATCCTCTAATACCCATAAAGCCAAAATTTATAAATAAATCCACAATTACAATTAAGCATCTGGGTACTTTTAGGCAACGTAACGATTCTTGAAAATATGCAAACATTACATAGCTATCTCCGTAATAATCTTAGATTTTATAATCTAAAATAATTTAATGAACACCCATATCATTATGGGTATATATTTCTATATTATTTGATAGAATTATACATGCTTCATGTTTATCTCTATGTAGATAATATCAAGCTATGATAATATTAACATTATATGTATGTTAAGTATTTATATGTTTGCAATCTTATACCAATTTCAAATCCTTATAGTAATTTTCCTTGTATATTGTTGGTAACACAAATACGACAATGATGACAATAATGTACATGTATTGTTAAACTTTTATTGTAATCCGTTATGGTAAAAATATTAAGGACATTGCCACTCAAGTTTAGGAATGTCTGATAGGCATGGATGTAAGCAAACCGTATCTAATTTACTGCGAGACGATGATGGGGCTAGTAGAAGCAGAGACTGCTTACCTACTGGGTATTTTGGGAGAAGCAAGAACAAATTGCTCAACCAAGGAGTGACAACAGCCACAGTCAAAGATTAATGTAGAAACGCCTGCTACAGAAAACTGTAGCCAGTGGTACTTTAAAAACTTGGAATCTAGATTAAGTACCTTCTCGGTACTGGTGACGGAACGGAAAGGTCACCACATGGGTCTGTAACGGATGACAATATATTTCCAAATGAAAACCAAGTGATGGAATCTAATATGGAAGATGCAGAGGCAGAAAATCAAGAGGCGAAAAAGGAAGCTGAAATGAAAGAATACAAAATGAGGAGGCGCCAACATGCCAACAATTTAGACTTTAAAGAAACAAAATTACCTTAGGTTTGAGAACATTGAGCGAAACCCAGCTGACATAGAAATTCTCGAAAGTTACGAGGGAGCTTTGACAAAATATGCTGTACAAGCTGATCTTAATGATTTGAGGAACAATTACGCTTTGGACTGTACGCCGGCCGTTCCCAACCAAAAAAAGCAATCGAGTCTAGACGTTTCAAAGCACGATTATGTGCAAAGGAGTCCCTACCAGAGACAACGGAAAGGAAATATTATAATGAAACCGTTGCCCCTATGAAGTGAGACATTTCGATAGCAAAACAGCTTTTATCTATTGGATTGTGACTGCACTATATGTACGAAGAATTATCACAAATTTACAGAATAACATAACGCTGATAATTATGTAGGTATATTTAGGAAACCTCGCTTAACAACCGGGTATATATTTAAACCACAGCTTAAATAAAACGGTGTAGTGCGCCAATAATTTGTACTAGCAAGAAGCAAACTATAAACTATAATTATACTGTGTTTGATAATGAGAGTGCTATTAAGGTTATCTGAAATCCCGACTCTTATAGTCGTACTAAACAAATTTTAGACATTTTGTATGAAAAATATAAGTATTGTTATATTGACTACAGGCAAACAAGAGAGTTTGTGAAAACTGACAAATGTCTGTTAATATAAACATAGAAGAAAGAAAATGAATAATGTCCCTGAAGGACCGATAGTTAGTGGTTGCCTAACATTGTCAATGCAATAATAAAGTCAGTAGAGTATAAGATATAGTAATATATATAGTAATGCATATGTATTATTAAACATATATGTTTGATATATTGTAGGGCTTCGAACCCTGTTTTTTATGTAAATAGTTAACATCCAATACTATGTAATCAGTGTTATTGTTATTTTCATACCAACCCATACAATGTATATTTCAATTTATATTCCATACTTTTATATCATATATTTATACCAGATATTATTGCTAGTAAATAAAAATGTAAAATGAAGATGTTTGTTTTATTATTATTATTAAATAAAATATAACAGGCAGAAAACAAAGGAATAGTTGGGTGTTACACAAAAATAACATCCCGGAGGTAGATAGGTACTTAAGGTACTATAAGACGCTCCCCGCGACAAGTATCGGCTCCCATTCCAACAGATTTGATCTATAATTAATCTCCAAACTTGTGTTTGGAGATTAATTATCGTATTGTATACGATTTCCGCTCCAATTTTACTCTACTTCTCTACTATTTATACTATACTACTAGTATAGAAATATAGAGTTAGGTTTATCTTAAAACCTGACTTAGTTTTTTAAGGTCAGCTTAACTGAGGTCACATACAAGTTTCTATATTAGAAGATGGTGTACTACACCTACCGAACTAAACTTAAGTTCTCCATTGGAACTATTCGATCGAGAATCCTTCGTGTAATCGAATATCTAAAGTTGGAAAATAGCTTGACATATCGTCGCCTTAGTAAGAAAATCGCATAACTCCAATTTCGGGACTTGTCTTGAAGCGCCATCTAATAGCAAAATATCAAACCAAACTACTCGGAAATCTACGTAACTATAAAAACAATATTCCCTCCTGAAAATGCATGTATTTGCCATTGTGTCAATTTGACATAAGCAAACTACCTATTTCCATGTGTCAAATTTTGTTCGAGAAATGCAACTCAGAATTTTACTCGTGCTTCCACCTTCCAGTAGCCTGCATTATTTCAATGGTGTGTGCAGGTGCTTACTATTGAACTATTGATCAACTAGACATCAAGCAAAAATCACATTATCCAGCAAAAAAAAACTGTTTAATCCTCAAGGTAAGTTGGCTTGTTCTAGTATTGTTAAAGGTTTGATTAATTACTCAAAAATACTTATTTTGTAATTTTTTTTAACAGGCGTGCCAGTTAACATGCCTGTTAACGCCGTTTTCCTAATACTTTGTTTTTATTGTTGTGGTATCGCGTTTTTTCATGAAGTATTATAAGAAATGGAGCTAAATTAAACATTTAATTTGTTAGCTTCCTTTGAAGTAGATAAATAAAATATGTTTTGCGTTGTTTCTTTGTATGTTTTATTTCCGAAAAACGAAAAACACGCGTTCTCTAACATTTTAGGTAATTTGTAATAGACAGTAGCGTAACTCCTTTTTAAATTACAATAATTATTTCTTTATTATATCTTCACCCGGAATATTAAATATGTTGTGCTGTTCTTTATTCTTGAAAAATTTAAATATTTATTCCTACTGTGAGGGTAAAAATACACTTTTTTTTCCATCTGCTGTATAATTTACTAAAATGGAGTTACGAGATTTAAACGGTTTTATTTAGCTTGACTTCGTATATTGTTTGTTACAAATCTTGCTACAGCTTTATCAACTACTTCCCGATGTGCTAGGGACTTGATATTTGGTAGGTGTATATAGTGTTCCGGTGACGATACAATTCAATATTTTTTTTATTACAAAAAAATCCAAATGGGGGATCCAACATGGCGGAATTTCCTGTTTATAGACCGATTTGTCTTAAACTTGAAACTTTGCGGTGTTTAAGGTCACTCAATACAATTCTTGACTCAAATTTAATAAAATCAAAATGGCGGACTATCATATTTACGAACCGTTTTGTCTCAATCTTGTCTTAAACAAGGCAGGAGGTGGACAGCGAACTTAAAAAAACTCAAAACTACAAAATAAAAATAGGTATAAAAACTTTTAACTTAACGGTTTTATTTTAATTCATCAGTGGTACTAGGAACTATAAAATAACTAGGACACAAACCTAGACCTTCCTGAGATTCTGACGTCTGACACGAAGTTCTTTTACCTATTTCTATTCTTACTAAGCCTACGATATGCCAAATTTGACAAAATTGAGTCAACACCATTCTTCACTCTTTATAATTTATATTTTATAACCGGGAACAATCTGAATTGGCCACAAAAATGCCGGTGGCACACTTTTGCCATGGAATGTCGCCAAATCTAGATATTATAATAATAATAGTACAACTCAAGGGGTGTTCGTGTTATATATATGTCACAATACTATTAAAATATTAGGAAGGAGTAAATGGGCGAGTATTTATCCTTAAATTTCTTAAAATCCTTTAAAAAAGTAAATGTCATATATTATTATAATGTATACCTATGCACAATTAGGTATATTGATATAAATATAAATAGCGGGTTAGCAAGAGTCCAGATTGTCCCATTAATTGTCCCTTATTTCTTTATTTTATTTACTTCATTGGGTCTTCATCGTTTTCAAAAGTTAATTCCTGTAGTAGTTTCTACGCTTCGTCGGTAGATGACACAGCAATCCATATCCAGTGCATTTCCAGCACCTGCTTTGAATTAGGAACGGGAACTTAACTAACGTAAAAATATCCTCAATAGACAGTTAATGATTTTAGGGCGCATGACGCAAGAAGGGTGTATGTCTGCGCATACGACTTTGAACAGACCTTTAATGTCAACAATTGTGTAGTGCATGGAGGTTGGGGTGTAGCCTTTATATTATTACATGGAAATCACTGCTGTATGTATAAATCGGTATCTATGACATTTTAAATAAATTAGTTTTATATGCACTTGTTTTATTTGTTATCTCTCGGTATGCTTCAGCATGATAGATGTTAGTTATTTGTCATTAAGTTCCTTATTTATTATTCGCACTACATTATATAGTTTATGTTGCTAGCATGTTGTCTTCAGTTACACGGTGTGGGTGCAACGTGAACATTATTTGTTGTTTAGGTATCTACCTACGAAATTATCTGCTCGAGATTTATAGATAGGGTAAGCTACAATGTTAAACAAATAGAAGCCTATTTTATTTAAATAAATTAATTGATATACCTCACTTATTAGTTAATTGTATAGTAGGTAACTATAGTAAATCAGTAAGGTTTATACTGGTGAACGTTTATTTATAATAAATATTTGTAACGGCAGAATTTCGCAAGTAAAGTAGGTACCTACATAGGTTGATTGAATAAGAACATCTTCAATCAACGCTGTGGGCACAAGTACACATGCCCTCTTAACTTCAATCAGGTTAATTCTTGATTCTCCCAAAATTACGAGTTATTTGATCAGATAAAAACATGCACTTTTGAACTTATAGGATGAGAAAAATAATATTAATTTATATCTTCATATTAAAATGTAGTATATTAAAGTTAACTTTAAAAGTACATAGTTTTTTATTTTAAAATATTTGATATTTAAGCACCTGTGAACTGTGAACAATTAACAAACACGCTAATTTTGAATCAAAGCATTAATCATTGAATTGAAACAATAGTATTCATAATTATTATTACTATAACAAATGCAGATGAGTTTTGTATAACCTAACTGTCATCATTAGGAGTTATCCGGTGCCTATTATAATTGAAATTTGAAAGTTTACAAAGGAACATAATTTATTCCGTTCTCTTAGAATATACAATTTACTTTCTAACTGGCTCTACAGAGGTATATACCTAACTATTAAATTTCTTATTTTAAATGGATACCTATCGTAAATCTTATAATAATTCCATGTTGTATAGAACATACATACTATAAAATTTAATTATTTTCATCAAGATATTAATCATTCAATTGAATATCTACCATTCTTCAGGTTTTCGTACTGTTATCGCATAAAATGGTTCTTAATGAAGGAAAATGAATTGCACTTTCCCAGTTTTTAATTTCTATATCAATTGGCATGTCTTTCATTTTCGATGTATCATTATTCTTCCCATCTTTTCTTTGGCCCCATATTATCTCAATAAGATTGAATTCAGGATGATACGGTGGCAAACAATATCATACAAAACAGCCAAAATCATCGAACGAGAAAACGGCCGAAGCAATTCGAATTTGCTTTTGAAATACAGTATGTGTTGCTTTTCAAAATCCAAACAATTAAAACATCGTATTCAAAGTTTGCGCTCATTAATGGGTGGCTTAACTATTTCTGTTAAGTAAATAAGGTACAGTCAGCCTATAATTTGTAAAATTTTGTCACGTAATTGAGTCACGTACACATTTTGATTACTTATTTAATATTTTGATAACATATTTAACTTGAAAATAGTAGTTTGATTCAGGAGGGCTGGGGAGATAAATATCCATTTTCCAATAATATTTTGGATTTTGGCAACAATACTGGTGCAATAATTAAAAGATTCGTACGACAGTTGTTCATTTATTTTCGCTTTTTATTCTTGAATATCGTTCAAAAGTCTTAATATACGTGTTATCTGTTTGTTCAAAAAGACGACTTTCGAGATAGTCTTTTATGTATCGCAGAAGTACCTATTGTTTTCAAAATCCAAATGAAAATCTGTAAACAGATCTATTGATAGCCACAAATCTATTGAATAATGTTTAAATAAACCTCTGTTCATACTTATAGAGCAGGTTAAAATTTAGTTGCCGATATCTGAAAAAAATCTTACTTTATATAATAGACTGGGAGCTAGGTGGAGTTGAGTGTGCAAAATGTGAGTACCGCAGTACCTATCTAATTTGCTCTAAGCTGAGAAAAGTTTGAAGGTTATGATTCTGAATGTTGCCGGGAACATTGCTGGTTCATTTTTTTATAGGTATCCCCTCCCCCTAGATAACAAGTAAATCGATTGAGCAAATGCTTTGGAGCTTTTATTTTACTGACAATATACAGTTTTTTCTTATGATTTAAGATAACAATAGCTAGTAAAATGAAAAAGAACAAAAAAATAAAAACCAACATTGATAAAAAAATTATATAAAAAATACAAATAATCATTCTTTTTTTAGAGTTCTTGTTAATATGTTTGCACAACAAAATACAATTTACTTGTAATTTTTTGCAAGGACAAGCATTTGTACGACAATCCGATGTACATTTATAGTCCAGGAAATAAAGCACTAAAAACTACTTAACTATCGATTTTTTCAGCAGTAGGATGGATCCTAATGCGGTTTTGTAGCATTTTTCCAAATTAATCTTGATAAATTTAAGCCGTAGCCCATATTTTGAGAAATCAATTTATAGCGAAGTTCAATAGCAGTTTTTTTTTTGTTTTGAAAAAAGATAGGTGCAAACTGATTCTAATTCTGTTAACTGTTTAACACTTATGTATGGGTTTCCTAAGTGTGTTAGAGCTTTTTGTACAACATCCAACGATGCAGCTTTTAAACTAGTTTTTTAGTCCAATCTGCTAGTCGTATCGCAACCACTTAGGGAGTGGCTGGCAAAATGCTGACAAAATACGACAAATCTTTTCGCCAAGGGACTAGGCAGCCAAATGGCATCCTGAAACATACAACATCGGATTTGTCGAACAAAGGCTTATCCTTGCAAAAAAGTCCAAGTAAATTGCATTCTGTTGTGCAAATATGTATTAATAATAACTGTGAAAATAAAAGAGAATATTTATTTGTATTTTTTTGTACATGTATTAAAATTTATTTTATTTCCTTTTCGTATTAAATTTAAAAAAAAAATAAAAACAATTTTTGTTTTTATTTTTATTTTTTTTTGTTCTTTTTCACTCGACAAGCTATTAAATAATAAGTAAAAACTGGATATTGTCCCTAAAACAATTATTCAAATAGCTCCAAAGCATTTGCTCAATTGATTTACTTGATATCGAAGGGGACGGGGTATTAAAAAAAATGGACCAACAAAGTTTCCGGCAACAGAATTATAATATGCAAGCTTATCTCAACTTAAAACAATTTAGACAATGCGATCCTCATATTTTGCATACTCAACTTCCTTTGGCGCCTGCACTATAACACTAGGAACAAAACATTTTAACGTACAATATATGTAGGTTCCATTAAAGTTATCGAAGTAATTTGAGCCTGGAAGTCACTGTTTGCAGAACTTCCGGTTCAACCGGAAAATATATTATTATGTCATTATTCTACTTGCCAAAAGGCTTAAATAACCATAGTAGGTGTTATCTTCTTATTTGTTCTATATGCATATGTTCTAACATTGAAGAATTTATAATCCATATGATTTTCATCGCCATGAATGTAAAAAATTTAGCATGACATAACTAACTAACATAACATATACTAACTACTAACATAACATATACTAACTAACATAATGTTCTTTACACACACACACGGAATGCTATTCACTTTCATTTTATTGCCAGTACGACAAAATTTGTCAGACGAATATAGTCGTATGGACTATATACGGTAGGTATATAGTCCATACGCTAGGCAACATCCTGTGTTTTTGAGAGGTCCACGATTTATTTTTGTCATTATGTTGTCTGAGACGTGCATATTTAGTATCATTTGGTTACCAGGCACAAAAATTGGCAGTTCGGGTTTTATACAGGGTGGTCATGTATTAAAACTAAAAATCTGATTTTCGCATACTAATAATGTTCTTTCTATATCTATACCTACTCAAGATGTGACTTTGTATGTGTTGTCATTGTGAACTTGAATTTACAGTATTTCTATAAAATATTTATGTTATTGGTATTATACAGGGTGGTCCAACATATTTTTCAAAAATTTCAAGGCAAAAAAATATGAATGTTTAAAAAATTATCTTATAAAACCGAAAACGGAACTACATACTAAAAATGAGGCGCAAATTTCATTTTCGATATTAAAATTTTCATTAAAAAACAGCAGCGTAGTTAAATAGATTTTCAGGGGTAAATCCGACAAAATATTTTAAATAAATGTTTCTCCTAAACCGTTGGACGTATCGACCAGACTTATATAAACTTTTTTAAACGTCCATCCGTCCTGTATATAAAGGTATAAAAGGGTGTGAAGCATCCGTCCGCAAAGATAAAGGAGATATGATTTTTCCAAAGAAACTACGAATTTTCGAGCAGTACACGTACACCTTTAAATTTATGTAATATGTAAGAACGTTCTTATAAATATACCCGCAAACGGTCGTATATAAATAAAATGAGTATTTCATTTCCGATATAGAAAAAGAACATAGGCGTAGTAAATTATTTTTTTAGGGAAAAATGGATAATACATTATTATTTTTTAAAATTATAACAAACCGCCAGAGAGTCTGGAAACAAGGGGAGTATCAATTCTCGTATACTTTTACCGGTCTCCAATTTTAGGGATAATCCACTTCTTTTCTACATCGATTTTATCTCCGCAAGGTCTTACGACGACAAACACACGAACAAAAACCCCTATCCTACATGTAAACGACCGCGCCGGAGCCAATGACGACCTTAGAATCGATGCCGAAACGTTCGTTTTCGAGTTACCGTTGAAAAAGTAAAATTTATAATTTTCCATTTTATTCACCCGTATCTTTTAAACCGTTTGAGATATAGAGCCTACGTACATGACGTTTTGAACGTCCATCTATCTTCTACATAAAAGTATATGGATCGAAGCGTCTATCTTCGAAAATAAAGATAATATATGATTTTTTGAAGGAAACGGTGTAAAAATACCCATCCCCTTAAAAATATAACAACTAAAAATTATCTTATAAACCCGAAAACGGTACTACATACCTAAAATTGAATTTATATTTATTTTAATTGCAGTTAATGGCAAAAATTATCGAATTAGACCTATGTCTATCATATAAAAAGGCTTAAGAAAAAACATTTCCAAGGTTGGTAACCTGAAAAAATCTTGCATTGTAAACCGTAAAATTAGCTGCAAATGAGTTACCTCATGGACCTACAAACAATACAGAAGGATCGCTAGCGTCTGTATTAATAGTAAAAATCACATAAGGTGGACGATTTTGACAGACGATAACGCAACATTGACCAATCAGGGGTTAATTTTTGTCTGTCTGTCTGTCAATTTTTACTTTATATATGGAACTGATTTTTTCTTTATGAAAAAAAAAACAAATTAAACAAAATCAATTGTCAAAATCAACAAAACAAAAAAAAATATATATATAAAAAATAATAAAATTAAAAAAATACTACAATACTATGTCCATTATTATTATTATTATAAAAGTGAATCTGGTTAAAATTTCAAACTATTATATATTCTAGTAATTGTATTGGGTCAAGATTTTAAGAACTAAGTAATTAAAAATTTATATTTTTTAACATTTAACATAAAACTTTGTAGGTAACCATTTTTAAAACTATAATGGATTTGAATGATTTTAGGTACCTAAATACTATTGTGATAACTTAGTCTATAACCTTTAAAACTTTAAACTATAGAAATTGCAGTAAACAACAAACAGGAGGGTAATCAGTAATCATGTGTTATTTTTAGATACCTACCCATAATTATGTTGAGCATGATATGATCACTGCATTATGTAGGTACTGGCTGACCTGTTTGAATGACGCAAATTAGACCGTAATAAACCGTAGGTGTAAAGTTCAAGTAATTATATTATAGACTGCGTTTTTACGTGATTTGACACAACCACAGGTACTTGTTTTTTATAACCTTGTAATAATTATCCCAGTTTCCAGTAAATTTTACCTAATGTGTTTTTATAAAATGATAACTGTGACTTTAATTCCAGTGCTCATTATCAAAAGTCATGGAGAAATATATATTTCACGTTTTAGTAGAGGTCTCTTTGGTGGATGTCGTTCAGTTCGAAGTCACTTTAAGGTAAAAGCTACGATTCATGTCAAATGATTACTTATCCACTTAGACATAATTACATATTATTGGAGGGTGATTTTACTTTCAAAAAAATATTATTAACAATTTGTATTTTTGGGGTATACATCGCAATATCTGGAAAACTACATTTGCTTATTTTTTTTGCAGAATTGTACAAAAACAAATTGAGCCCCTCTAATGGTGTCTATCAATTCAGTTTTATATGTATTTTTTAATTGGTGGTAAAGGTAAAAATTACAGAACACTGCATGCAAAATTTCGAGATGCGATCAACTACAAAAAATATTGAAACTTTCTATACATACATCGAACAAACTATCGACTGAGGTTTGAAAAAGTTTTTAAAACATTAATATAATGCAAAACTTTCACAATTCCCCAGTAAACGAATTTAATATGAGCGCGTATCCTTAAGCGAATTTTACGCCCTATTCGTATTGTATGTAGTATTACGGTCAATAAAATTCAAGGCTACTAGGCAAGTGATAAAATACTCCTCATTCTTTATAATTGAAACAACTGTTTAATATTAGTAATAGTATGTAGGTACATATATTGGATAGAAGTTTATTAAAAATGTATGCTATACATATACACAAAATTTTTTTCGTTATACTGGGAATTTGTTATAATGATAAAATTTAAATATAATTGGGGTTGTTACAAATATAATTTAAATATAATTAATAATATCACATTTCCTTTGACAGATGTTGGCGAATCACATACTAATACAGATATCAAAAACTATAAATTATTTGGAACGTACTGTTTATATTCTGTTATCCAAGCTTTTAGTGTTCTAATACTCAGTGATTTTCTTGACTTCACTCTTTATATTGCTACATAGTTTATGTAATTCTGACAATTGAGAAGATCCTGAGAAAGCTGAAGCCTTGTAATAGGGAACATTCCCATTTTTTACGGCATAAGAATGTTCTACCATACCGAAAAATAATATATGCAAAATATGACGCCTTAATTCCCAATAATAAATTTGTTATAAATTATTAAAGTCGCGCCTGCGAGAGAACCGTTTCAAACAGGTTCAAAGTCGTGACGCCAGAGCCTACAATTTACAAACGACGAGGAGACCGATTCGGTTGGCTACGGGAGATCCCAGCACTCGACCGCTTGATTTCTTTCATACTTGATTCGGCCCCTTTCGGGCGCAACGCCTACCGAATATTGTAGCATGTGACGTGACAGCTAGTTCAGGCCACTCCAATTTTATCGCTGTTTAGATCTTTCATCTTTGCTTACTTTTGGAATTAATACACTATGTTCATTTTTGCATCTTTAAGTTTACAATATTTCGATCAATCTATCGTAAATAGAGTTAGTATCATATGCCTTGCCTGTACTGAAACCTTGGTTAATTTCGTCAATTAACCTATGTCATTATTATTTTGACATTCCGATGCCTTAATACGGGTAGCCAATTTAACTTATTTTTCTGCTCTTTATTTAATTTAAATTTTGCATCATGTGTATAATCTGTTTCATTATAAAAGAAATTAAAATCTCCTAATTCGATGACGACAACTTAAGAACATCAATATATTATATTATGTTATTATCAATTTATTGACGCTAGAGTCTTCGTTATTTTTTATAAACTTTTTCAATCTATGAGCTATATTTCACTCCATAAATGTATATAGGAAAAAGTAATATTTCATATAGTTTTCCGCATGTCGAAATTTTCAATACATATTTCATGAATTTTTAATTTGGAATTCATTTTTGGAAAAATTATACATATTTTAAAAACATAGGATACACTATCGGACGCGCTGCAGTTTTTTGTATATTGTTCCAAAATTTCAGATCAATAGTGAAAATATTTTCCGAAATATGGTGGTATATATCTCAAAAAACAAATTATTAATTTGCCATTTTTCTTAGAACAACCCTTATAGAAAACACCTTCCCAGTACGATTTTTGTACGACCGGTGGTAATCGATACCCCAATAGGTAAATAACAATTTAGGACAGGTCGTAGCTTTTTACCTTAAAGTGGCCTCGAAATTCAATTCTAGAGGGTTTTTAGGCTGGTAATACCTCTATTATTTAACTGGTGTGGGGATTTTGACCTAGCCAAGACGCTTGTATAGCCAAAATTTACCTGCTATCAGATTTTAAAAGTATTGGATTGAAATAAAACAAAGCTCTTTCACACACCGGAGTAGAGTCATCGTACCTTTTTACCTGTGCTTAATTATAATTTCAAACCATTCGATTTTTCTGGAAGGAAATGTATTTATTAGACATTTCAGAATTATTTTTTCGCAATATGAACATATAATTATAGATCATATAATTTATAGATATATAGATGCCGATATATTAACTTGTACTTTTAGGGATATGCACTATTATATTATAGATATGCAATAAAAATACATTCGCAGAAATGTATTAGAAACAGTAGAAAATACATATATATTGGTTAGGAGGTGTGGAAGTAACTCATTTTCTGAGCTTGGTTACACGTCAATCTCTTTTGTCCGTACATTGCGTTTCGGTCCTTACACTAACCTCTTCAGTCTGCACTAGCGTCTTTCATCACTTCACCAACTACTTTTTATATTACTCGTTTTTGTATTTAGAGGTTCTTGAATTTCCAATTTTAATATGTTCTTCTGATTGTTCCGTGCCTATATATCTAGTTACCTAGATGAGCTTCTGGTATCTGATGTATACATTTAGTTTATTTATTTCTTTGCCAGTTTCAGTAACGTGTTTCCAATATAGCTTTCCTTTCCGGTGTCCTCTGTAATATGTAATCGATTGCCTAGGCCATCAACCAACCTAATGTTGTAAAAAATGGTGATGATGTTGCGTAGGGGTATTTCCATAAAATTTTCCTCAATCGTTCCCCCAAAATATACTCTCTGGTTGATATGTATGACAGGACGTTTACATGTTCTCATCTTCTTGCGTTCACATTGCCTCATATTATGGATGTGTTTCCTTGGCAGCAGTGTCTAGTTAGGATTTCCAGTGTATTGTAGGTTCTCTCTAGACATTGCTAGACAATTCTTCGCTGGGCTATCTGATGAGATTTCTAACCAGCTTGCAGCTACTTATTTCATCTCTTAACCGCATCCTATAACCATTTTCCTTCATTATTAGTAATATCGCTGCAATTGACTCATTGCCTTCCTGGCCAATTAATTGATCGGCTTCTTTATTGCCATTGCACTGAGACTGTCCCTCAACTAAAAATAGGGAGATGCAATTCATCTGGGAGGCTTTCACAAGCGCTTGGTGATATTCTTATGCTGATCCAGTTATTTTATAATGTTTTTTATTGTTTTGTACGTTATTTGTGTACGAGCTCCGGCTACTATAGTTATGCCTGCAAGTTCTGTTTGTACTACACTGGACTACACTGGTATTCTTACCCATAGTCCACTTACATTAAAATCGCAGACTTCTAGAGTATATTCCTAAGCCTGCTCCTTCTTTCCTTTTTGATAAGTCTCTGAAGTTATAGTTTACACCTTCAACTGTCTTAACTTCATCATTAGGCATTAGACTACCGCCAAACGGGTATCATTTTGAAAACCTCGATCCACAGGCAGCATATGGTCTGGTTAAAGCACTCACAGCTTGAGTTTAGCTGTATATCAACAGATCCGTATATCCCTAAGCCATCACTTGTCTTATGATATCACATCTAATCAAGTTCTATAAAGTCATTAAACAACTCTCTGATATAGACCAGTTACCTACTAATGAATTTCATGCAATGGAGATATTCATAAAATCATTCTTTAGGTAATTTATAAAACAAATATTTCATAAACTTTATCAAATTGTCAAATTGCAATAGCTATTTTTAAAATACAAAAAATCATTTAAAAACTATCTTAATCCATGTAATTTGAATGCTTTTATGACTCAATCATTTACGCCATCAGAGTTTCCAAGGCGAAAACAATATAAAGAGTTTCAATTAACTAAAACCTTCCGTGCAATTAAATGTGTTTAACTGAATGCCTTATCCTCGGGTTTAGGATTAATTTTATGCCATTTCAACTGAAATGGCGCTGAAAAAAGGATTTTTAAGTCGTTTTATTTTATGGTGTACTACTTTACTAATTTAAAAGAATAGTGGAAGTAATTTTATCACTGGCGCGTAGGGGTTTAGAATCCCCTTACCACAGTTTTATAGTTTGTTGTTTCTTTTCTTTCTGTGAAACAGTTAGGTAAGTATAAAAGGATCCATATATACAATTTAAAAAATCTTCTAATTTGGAAACTGCCTATTATGAATAAGTCACTAATGATAAGGCCTGTAAGTACAACCAAAAACAATTTCGAAAAAGGGTAATAGTTACCGTACATGCACAGAATACCTTCGGCTTGAAATTACATAAATAAACAAAGATATACCAAAATAGTGAAATTTTGAAAACATTCCTTTGTTATACACTAATTGTAGAAATATGTTTTAATATTAAAGAGCACAAGATTAATTGATATACCCATATACATAAATACCATATAATACCGTAAAACAAGTTGCGACAATTTTGAATTTAGTTATTAAATTAAGCTTTGTAATATAATATCTTGGGTGCCTTAGTAACCAGTTGCATCCAGAAAAAAAATAGGCCTATCACCATTCACGAGTTCACGATTTAAAAAAAACTGAAGTGTTACCTAATTGGCGAATACGAAGGACAGTCATTTTTTTACCTACATAGAGCATGTTAGAACTAATTTTAGACCGTGCAGTGCACGTAGAATAACTTGGGACAGGAACATGGTTAAAAAAAATAAAAAAAAAACGCGGAACTGTAATTGTGAACTTTGCAGCAGTCTTAAAAATATTTAAAATTAGTTTCTCACTCAGTTTTTCATAGATAAA
>CAXKVY010009367.1:0-33043 GCA_964058915.1 Tetropium fuscum | reverse complement strand
AATAAACTGGAACTAAATCCAGAGAGATCTAGGTTTTGTAAAAGAATGTTGTAGTTTATTGGATCAAGAGTCTTTAAAAGGTCCGTGTACAATGCATCTACGTGTCCCTAATTATCTGGTATTTCTGATAGGTGTTGAGTAACCAGAAGCAAATTTGTAACTGTAGACCTATTTTTAATGAAACCATGCTAGTATGGTGAAATTACCATTTTCACTGCTGAATAAATATGGTTATACAGGGTAATCTCAAAGGCTTTTGCAAAGTTGCAGAGTAGGGAAATTTGTCTATAATTACACACATTCGACATATGACCTAATTTAAATATTGGACATGCTATTGCAATTTTACAATGACTTGGATACACGGAAACACTGCAGTTTTTTACGAGAGATTGAATATAATAACCAGTGGTATATCCTAGACGTATTTGCAGTCTCTGACGAGACGAGGAAGAAATTTCGGAAGATAAGAAAGATAAAGAAATTATATGAAGTGTTAAGAACGTTGCAGAAGAGTAGAATAAGGGATTCTGAGTTACAAAAAAGAAAAGAAAAAGAATCTGGAGTTACATTGGATGATCTTTTTAACATAGCTCATGCTGATGCTATGAATTTAATGAAAATAGAAGAATATATAAGGGGATTTTAAAACTTTAAAGGAAAACGCTGAAGGTTGGAATATCAATTTTCTACAGAGGAAAGAGGACCATGTGCTTTTAAATAATTTGAAATGGATTATTCGGAAATACAAACTCCACGTGACAATATTCCTAAAACAGAAGCAAATGATATTGATAAGCCCTCAATATATCAAATATCTGTAACAAAAAGGGTCAAACTAGAAATATGAACAAAAATGTTAAGTGCTGCATTAGACAAATCGAGAAGTAGCGATACAGATGCTGTTCACATACTAGCAGCTTATGTTGATGCACTTTCATTAAATGTTAATGATTTTATTATAAATCGTTCATCGATTAAAAGAGAAAGAAAAAAATTTCGTAAGTAGTGTGCTGTATCACTTCAGAGTGACTTTATAAATGCAGACTTAAAATATGTTATCATTGAGAGTTGCCATTGTCAAATGATTGTCTGATTCGTGCGGTAAAGAAACCGTTGATCGTCTTCCTATAATAGAAACATGGGAAAATGGCGAGCAGTTGCTTGTAGTACCTCAGCTATCATCGGGAACAGGGACAGAAACATCTTCAGTTGTTAACGATATATTATTGGAATGGTCCTTAGAAAATAAAACCCAGGCTTTCATTTTTGCCACAACTGCAGCTCAAATTCTGGTCGACTGAATGGTGCTTGTGTACTTTTAGAACGGAGACTGAATAGAGACAGTCTTTTCCTAGCTTATAGACACCACGTCTATGAAATTATGCTTGCAACTGCTTTGCAAGAAACCCAAGTTCCTGTAACGTCAGGTGCTGATATACCCATTTTCAAAAGGCTTCGGAAGAACTGGGACAAAGTAGATGAAAATTTTTGACTTTGTGTTCGGATCCGTTTGTGATATTTTACAAGACGTCTCTCATGACATGGTCTTTGCACACAAAAGGAGATCTTCTTGAATCTGTATCTACACGAAGATGATTGTGAATTTTTGGAACATATTATAAGGAGGAACTCCACCAAAATGGATAAGATTTCGGGGCTCTGTAGCATACCATTTTGCAAGATGGATGGCAAACGCTATATATTGTTTAAAAATATTTTTTTCCAAAATCAGTTTCATCTTGACAAAAAAGAAAGAAGAGCTATTAAATATATGTGTTGCTTTATTATTAAATGCTATGCTAGGGCGTGGTTTAATTATTTAAGTGCAATTAAAGCCCCCGTGACAAATTGAAAAATCATTAGCTATTATTAGCTATATAATTATTATCTAGAAGATTTTATATAAATATAAAATGAACCAAACAGTACAATATTATTTTTTTAAGTAATTTGTTTTTGAATGAGGAATAGAGTGAAAATAAAAACATAATGACCAGAGTTTTATTACAAGAAATAACTCCAGATGAAGAAGAGAACGGTGAAATACAGAGGAGAAAAAATAATACTTGTCATAATACTCTTTTTCAGGTCGAACAATACTATAGAAATAAATATCCTGGATACAGCAAAGCGGTCTTGAGAAAACAATACTAGTTTTATCGATATAATTTTAGTTTCTTTTTTTTTTGTTTCTTTTGTTTTAGTCTATGCGGCACGTGTTATCATTGAGATAGCCCTTTCAATTTTTAGCTATTTTAGCCATAATGTGATATTAGGAGAAAAAGGAAATCTGGGGTACTCTTCTTGAAATTGTGATTTTCAAAAATAATGTCCACTCTAACATATTATTACACTGTTGTATAGACTCCATAGTAAGTCCTAATGTCTGTGACTGGCCTATTTACTTTTTGCATGGTGGTGATCAAGGAAGAGACCATGTCGGTCTAGTATAATGGGGTCTTAAATATTTCAATATTTTTGTTACATATTGTTTCACTAATGCAATTTTAACAAGTAAATCAAGGAAAACTGCTTTACAAAATATGCCGTTTTTATATGATTTTGAAAATCGTTAATGGCAGTGGAAGGCACGCGTATTATATTGAAACTCATTATAGAAAGAAGTATTTCCACTTTCCCTATAGCTGCAAAAAAATTATGGACGTAAAAGATGAAGAAAAATCCTCCATTCTACGCCTCTGTGATGCATATTTTACCTGTGTATTTTCATGTATTCTCACGAAGACGATGTTGATATTTTTGATTTCACTTCAAAACCTTATACAACCATCACACTGTATAATTTCCATGACAAATATGGAATTTTCTAAAATTTTTCTATTGTTATGTTGTTATTGGAAATCACCATATATACAATATATATATACTTTCTGATAATTTTCAGTGAGGATGTAATAACATGTACGTACATATATGTTTTATCAGAAAGATTAATTTTGATGCATTTCCAAGTGTTGACAAAACATGTATTTTTGATGTGACATCGAAATCGGGAAAGTTTGCTGAAATATCTCCTGAGAAAAAGGCGAAAGTACATATAATTAGTAGATAGTTCATACGTACCATTTATCAACATCAAGGGGAAGGACTGTTGGAAAGACTGAATCGATATCATAGCTCGATTTCAGGATATCCGTCTTACAAGTACTTATAAAAACTACAAATGTTTTGCGACGACGGGTCTGTGGTTAAACAGCTTGCGGATCAAGTAAAAAGCGTTCCCTAAAGTTGGCTCATCACGAACTTTAAATGTTTTTATTGTTGATGAGCGTTTATCTACTTTTATAGAGGATTCCTAGCTCTACGACTTTTTTTAGTACCGACATCCCACTAAAAACTTGCGTAATGGCTATTAGATAGACGCAATTATTAATAAATGCTCAAATATTAAGCAGAAATTTCAAAATTGGTAGATTTATATACACGGATTATTCAGATTATTCAAAATCTCGATATATAATTTGTAATAAAATTTCATGTATATCGTATCGTAGTTTATGGTTTTTCCAATTTCAGTTTTAAACGATATAGAAAGCAAGAGCGTGGTATTCCTTTGTAAACCCACCTCGGCCGGGTGATATCCATAGGCGCACTTAACTTACTTAATAACCATTTTGATTACCTTTTTAATTACCTTTTTAATAACCTTACTTAATTACCTTTTTAATAACAAGATTAATAGTATAAATCGGAATCTTAGTTACTTCAAACACTCTTTTTATATTATCTGTATCCGTAATTTGACTATTATATCCCCGTTACCTCGTCTTCAACATTATTATTATTATTTAAATTTGCTTCTCTATCAAATTGCCTGCTAAAAGCCATTTTGAAAATATTTTTTAAACAAATATTACACTTAGTAATAATTATTTGAGGTAAATATGTGGCCCGACGATTATAATATGCCGTCTCTTCTCCCGCACAAGTATCTGATCATTTTAAGCTCTACGTCATCACAGCCGCTGATCCGGTTGGCTACCAAATGCTGGACAACGGGTAAGTATAAGATAGACACGATCTCATGTTTCAGCACGACTGATACGAAAGGAAGCAGACGGCACCGAAGAAAAGGACATGACCAAAGAAAACGGATCGAGAAGACACTAAAACAGCCCAATCCAGTGGACGGCAAAGCCGACTGCGTTGCCAAACCACACACTTTAATTTACCCTACCTGACGGAGCCAGCGTGCTGATAGCAAATCAGCTCGCGAGCTCCGTCATCCTGAGCTACAATGCTCATCCTCCCATACCAACCTGAATACCGCGCAGCCAGGCTTTAGCAAAGCCCGGCGAGAGGCAGGAAGGATCCCTCAGACACCCGACATGACACCCCCTGGAGTAATATACACCGGCGAAGAATGTCAAGAGCGCCACAAGCAAGATTCTGCCGGTGAGGCTGCGCAACTTCACGTGACACTGATCACATGTGTGGGGAGGATCACGTGAATCGCGCGGCCTACCCCTTACGAGGCAGTCTCGGCCTACATAGATATTAGGGGTAAAGAGCGATGGTACCGCTCGGCCCCCTCTTATCGAGATTATACGATTATTTATTTATTGTCTTCTACTTATTTTATACGATTTCGTAGATCTTGAAGGTTTAGTGGCGGCGTTTTGTAAATTACTGATTAGAGATACCCCCATAGGTAAAAGTCATTTGGACTGATATCAAGAAATCTAGCAAACCATGCTATCACCCCTGTCTTCTTATCCACCTGTCAGGAAATGTGATAAATATTAACGATTTTGTGTAATTTGTATAATAAATAAATTGTGCGATTTGAATATTTTTTTTAAATCTCAGCCAATTTCCAAAAATGATGCACTGCTGTATTCGACATTAAAAGGGCTTTCTAATGATGTATAACATGTGAGATAGTTACATAAAAAATTTTAAAATTGGGGTTGCTGGGATATAGGGGATGAACATATCAACTCTCCTTGACTGTCAAAAATGTTTAACCCTAAAATACAAATCGACGTATCCCGGTGAATTCTCAAATAGTTTTCGGTTTTTCTATTACAAGAGGTGGTAAGTTTTCTTGTGTAATTTGAATATATTTTATTAAATCTCAACCGACTTCCAAAAATGATACAATTTGCGGTTTTTCAATTACAGTACGTTACATTCACTGACAAACATATTTATATATTAACTGTTGACTTTTGAAGGCATTGTTTAATTTTTGTTCTACGAAAAGGAGGTTTAATAAAATAATAATGTAACTAATCTAATCTAATAATCTAATCCAAATAATAATCTAACCAGTGCAGTGGTTAGAAAACGTTTTCTAAATAATCGGCAGGTGAGAAAAAAATAATTTTACGAGTATTTTACTGCATACAGAGAGATGACCCTCATCGCGACAAGGATGAATTAGTGGATATGTGTTCGGAGTAAACAGAAGCATCGAAGTCACGCATATACACACTTTTACGCATAACACACAAGAGAAGAAAAGATACATGGAAGTGTACAGCCACCGAAACCACAAAGCGGTCGAAATAAGATTGTAGTGGACGAAGATGCAAAAAATGCGATACGTAGAACGGTCCACGGTTTCTTTAGAAATAACGAATTGCCACTTTAAATAAGGTGCTGCAAGGTATAAGTGAAAATGATATTATACCTAAAATGTGCAGGGCTAGCCTGGCAAAAATTTTGAAAGACATATATTTTACGTATGGAACAGTAGACAGAAATAGTATTCTCATAGAAAAATATGAAATAGTTGCTGGGCGGATGGATTATCTTCGAAAAATAAAAAAGTTTCGAAACGAAGGGCGGAAAATTTATTACACTGACGAGACATGGGTCAACGAAGGACATACTGTGAAGAGAGTCTGGCAGGATGGAAACGTGAAAATGCACGGCAAGCTGCGATTGAAGGCTGGACAATTGGTTTAAATATGCCGTCTGAAAAAGGTCGACGTTTAATCATAACGCATATAGGAAGTGATAGTGGATTTTTGCGTAATGGAGAATTGATATTTCAATCTAACAAGACCGGAGCCTATCACGAGGAAATGAATTCCGAAGTATACGAGAAGTGGTTTGCCGGCGTACTTAAGCATTTGGAAACAGGAAGTGTCGTGGTTATAGATATGCGCCTTATCATAGCCGAAAATGTGAACAAACATCCCAACAATCACGGAGAAAGAGACGCATTCAAGAATGGTTAACAGAAAAGGGTATTCCTTACCAAGAAAATTACTCGAAGGCGCAATTATTGCTAAGGTCCATGCCCATAAATATAAGAAACTGGCAGTGGATTAACTGGCATTGACGCATGGAGTCTCATTGCTGAGATTACCTCCTTACCACTGCGAATTGAACCCCATTTGATTGTTCTGGGCGCAAGTAAAAGGGGAAGTGGCGAGAGTGAATCGAACTTTTAAATTAGCTGACGTAGAGGTAGAGAGACATCTTCGAGGAGCAATGGAAAATGTCACAGCAGAAAATTGACAGAAGTGTATTAATTACGTGATGAAAGAGGAACAGATAATGTGGGATGTGGATTTGGCGGTTGATCAAGCCATAGGCCCATTGTGATTAATATTGGAAATGGTAACAGCGACAGTGAAGATGAAGTGGAACGTGGCCGAAATTAGTGATATTAGTGATTAGTGATATATTTTTCCTTTATTTTTGGATATAGGTGATTTATTTTATTTGTCTTATTGTTTTAATTTTTTGTTCAGAATGTTTTGCTCTATTTTTGAATATATATTTTATTTTTCTGTTTTAAATTTTATTTTTCATGGCTACTTAGCTGTGTTGTACATATTTATTTTTGTTTCTTGTGGGAAATATGGCTACTGGCGAACCACCCACTAAAAAATGGTAACGCATTGAAAGCAATACTTCATGAGTGGTGTGGAAACTTGAATTCAATATCAGCTGTGGTGTTGAAAATATTCATATAAAAACCTTCTACTTTCAACCCCCTAAGAAAAAAATGGGTACGCCCATGAGAAACATTGTGTAGGTAAGGGTTGCCGGTCGTTGAACTAGATACACATAATTTATACAAAGGGTGTAGGTAGGCATGACTTCTGTCCATATCTTGATTTTAAGTTTATGTAACAAGTAGATTTATTTATAGAAGCTACACAATTTTAAAGCGTATGCCATTTGGTGCACTGTGCATATTTCACAATCCATAAGTAAGGCTCATGCAGATAACGTTAATTTATAAAATGGAAACATAGAAGTTCCTCCCATCTCGTAGACGACTAAAGCTCCGGTAAGATATAATCTGTGAAACGTGTATTAACCAACGCCTTTTCATCGCATGATTCTCTTATATTTTGAGTTTATTTTACAACTCTAGATGAAATGTTTATTAATTGTGGCATTTCATTTGTTGTATTGCTATAATACTTTTGTAATTATAACTACTATAAACTTAGTTTTATTGCCGCCGTAAAATGGTAAATCTACACTTCCACTTACAAGCACAGATTCCGTGAACTAGAATGTGATGATGTAGTAGATGACTAGTAGGGAGCCTGGAACCAGTATTTTTTTATATAAAACAATATCATATTTCGTAATGAGGCAAGTAGGTAATATACAGAGTCATCCGTGCGTTGTAATACAACTACGATTTAATTAGATTTATCCACTTGGATAATCTATGTTGGAAAACAACTATATATGTTGGAAAACAACTTGCATCAGTATCTGAGCTTATGACAGAAAATATGAATTTTCAGAATGAAAACAAGACGATAGAATATGTAAATATGAATATGTTGCGCACAACTTTAATATCCCTAGAGCAACAGAATATTTTAACAAACTGTGTAAAGAGGGCTTATTTTCTTTTTGCTCCTTGAAACTGCGATTTATTTTATTCCTGGTAAACGTCCAGGAGTTTTATCCCCAATGAAATTATGCCTATGTTTTACAAAACGACCAGATGAATAGCAGTGACCTGTTGATCGTGAATATAATAATATGGCCATATATCCAGAGAATGTGAATTCAGAGCTCCGATTCAAACATAATATTTGCCGAGAACGTAAGGAACCTTAGGAGGATAATATTTTTACCTTTTAGCCTTTTTTTCTAACCTTATATTTAATCTTTTAGGAATCGCGTGCACTTTTCTACTATTTAATATCTCAGAGTGCAGCATTAAAACTTTAGATCAAAGACCTTGCTGGTATATGTCTGAGCTACTCGTTTATAAGGGCCACGCTTTTTTCAAAAATTAACAGCATCGGCGTGGTATTTAACTTTTTCTAGTTATTTTTAAATTCTATGATACTATATGTAAAATTTCATTTATTTTACAAATGTGAAAGAAAAAAATGTATGTATTAAATTTAAGAAATGAAGTCTAATTGCATTTCGTCTTCAAGAAACTATCTACTTATTTACACGGTGAAATGCATAGGGTATTTGGTAAATTACTATATTTTTTTATTCATAAGATATTATACCGAGCGCACGATAATGAAGATGGAGCTATTTTTATATTATACCCTTTATTTTTATCTGTGACTCGACAACTGAACAAGTGGCAGATTATAAGCAGTATTTATTGATGCTTCGATTTTTTCAATTTATTTCGAAAACTATGAACATAAAATTTTTTTGCTGCGGTGTAGTGTTCGGTACAACTAGTACACGTGGTACAACAACATACTTTCTTCGAAAAATTGGTGTTTTTGGTGGTGATATTTTTTTTTACATTTTTTCATGTTATTAGGACACTATGCAATTTAGAATTTTCTTTCTAACGGTACAATGTTCGGAACAATTATTATAGTGTGGTGCAACAAATCAATCAATTTTTGAAAAATAAGAGCTAGGATTTTTAAAATGTTTTCCGTATTTTTCGGCAACTATATTTTCTAATGTTACAGCGTTTAGTACAACTAGTACAATATAGTACAACAATTCAAAATAAATTTTTAAAGTACAGGGAGGTACGTCAACAAAACATATTTTGGATTATTCTCCCAACACATTTATTTTGAATGTGTTTCTACGGTACAGAGCAGTATAAAGTTGGTACAACCTAGTACAACCAAAATATTTTGGTTCGTGTTAATGGGGCTTACTTCACAGGGGTTGTGTCTCATGCGATATTAACATAATTTGAATTTATTAATGCAAAATATAAAAGCAAATTATGTCATTGTTTCTTGGTCTATTGTAGTGTTAAGTATTTGCTACCACTGCCACCATGTTATTTGACTTCAGTCGTGCCTTTCACATGGTTAATCATGAATTACTAGCGGATAAACTTTTTAAATATGGCATTAGGAGGCCTGCATTAAAATGCATAAGGTCTTTCCTAAAAAATAGGTCTCAAAAGTTTCACCTAAAATGCAATTATAATGTATAGAAATCAAGCCCAACAAATGTCAGTACCGGTGTCCCCTAAGGGAGTGTCCTGGGGCCAATATTATTCTTAATATTTATAAACTTTCATGTCAATATTGTCAATAACAAACGTAATTTGGGATATTAGCTATCTACTGCGTATATATTTTTAATTGCTTGTATTATGTTTAATGCAACTCAGATATATTTACTGACAATAGAGCAAATTTAACCCGTCGCTCCTTAAGACCTATGTTTAATATAACTGTACCTCAACATAAAATGTCTCACGTAGCAAATGGTCCAACAGTAATGTCCATAAAATTATACAATACGCTACCAACTTCCCTCAAGAAATTAAATAATACTGAAATATTTAAAATCAGAACAAAGAAAATGCTGCTCAAATATGGTTTTTAGTCTGTTGGTGAATATTTAAATTACACTGATATTGCAGAATAGCCAAAAATTGCTTAACCAACATGTGTATGTACTGACTTTTGCCTGATTGTTTGTTCGCTACTCTTTATTATTTAAATCGTTTGTGATATATTATCTTTAGATGTTTGTACCCGGTAACTTAACACTACTTTATTAACTTGCTAATTAACATTGAAGAAACTTAAGAACTCATTATCATTTAAAACTACAAAAAAAAATTATAAATTTGAAGTCTCTTATCGATGTAAGTAGACGAAGTAGATGAGGCTCGGGAGCCTTTCTCTGTTTTTTCCCTATTTGTATGCATTTTTCTTTTACACAGTACACTACTTTAGACGGTTCAACCACTTCTGATGTAGTCAGTTGGGGCCGGGTACACAAACACACTGTATACGATTCACAATTGTGTATTAGTACCAAAACACTTGAACAATAATTACAATGATGTGCATTCAACGATTGCTTGACAAAGAGTCAATATATAACCATACTATAAATATTCCTTAGTCTACCGTTTTTGTATATTATATCAATCTCTATTAGATAACCCCGGCTGAGTCAGTGGTGTCGGGTGACGAAGTTGTCCGCACAAATAGTTAGCAAATTTAAATATTGTACGAAAGACAATCGGGGACAACACAAAACTTCTTACTGATAGCAAAAGAAAATAAGATAAAACTGAAACCATTAAATGAGAGGTATAAGGAGCTTATTAGAAATATTCATCAGTTTAGTAAAGAATAATTTGTGATTAATAAATATTAATGAATTAAAAAAAAGTACGTATTTAAAAAACTGATTTATTTGTTTTGTTGTGGCATGCGTTTTGAAACATCTAATTTTGTAGTAGGGCTAATACTGATGGAAGTATATTACTAGTTTAATATTTCACTATGTTTAGATAAATGATGATACGCAGATTTATTACGGGTATAGCTGCGCCGCTTTGTACTATTTGATCTATTTGTAATTAAATTTCGCTTTGGTCTGGTTTATTAATTATTGCTAATTAATTAACGGCAATTATATTTTTATATAACATATTGATATGTTATGTATATGACAATGGTGAATAGTAGACCATAGCTATAGTAGATATATAGGTAGGTAATAGTAGATAAAGAATAAACGTACAGTACGTAAACGTATTAAAATAGTATTAAAACAATCTTTTAGATATTCATCCCGGAAGTTGATTTATACATTGAGTCTCAATTACTAGACATATGGCAAATTTGTATGACAACAACATTATGCCCAAATATCCTGAATAAAATCAATCATCCAGATCAACATAAAACCAGATAAACGGCCAGCATATTAAAACAATTAAAGCGCATAAAACTTTTGGCCAAATATATTTAACATTGTTTGTCAAAGGTTGTATAATATTTTGGCATTAAATATTCGACAATTAAACTCAGTATATACGGTGATAAAAGAACAGAAAATACATGTTTCAGATTATAGCTGAATTAATAAATTCGTAATTTTTTTTAGTAATTATTGTTGTTTAGTCCTATAGGGGGTCCAATTAGGTCTATGATAAACTTCTTTGCAAGATAATTTTTTTAAATGAAGTTACTTTTTCAAAATAGTGAATTTCACGGTATTTATTAAATTAATTAAATTTTAAAGAAGCTCAAATGTAGTAGTCTACAATTGTTTCCTGATTTTTTTTTTTAAAAGAACAAGAAAGAATATGTTGATTGGATATTACTACATTTATTGTCATACATTGATAAAAAAATAAACAAATCTTGAAACCTTATTTCTACCCTATGACAAACCTACGTAACTTATGAGTATTACATGGGACCAAGTCCTCTGTCACAATGTTTCTTAAAACTAGCAAAATTTTAAATTGTTTATTACCTTTAAAATTATGTTAATCCTTTTTGCAATCAAAAAACATTTGCACTTCCTGGTTACCTTACTTCTTTCTTGTTATGATCTGGCCAATCAGATTGCTTCATAATATATAATTTACTTAATTTTACTTAAAATTCTTACAATTTGATCCTCATTTTATATAATTTCCAATTCTAAACACTACTATAAAATCAGATTCACTTTCTGTTGTGTAACTTCAATTTATGTGTGAGGCGTTGCCCCGACATTTTTATTCTGGTTCGTAGCTAGAAATCTCGAACCCTATTTTTGCATTGATGCTTTCGCATTAATCTTTTAATCTAGACATAGTTTATTAGTGCTCGATACTCTATTATTATTATTGTGACTTGTTTATTGTAATTATGCTTGAATCAGATTTTTGCACCGATTAATTATTTAGTTACAATGATATTACGTTTTGACCAATCAGGCGCGTAGCGGGTTGGCGCTCCGCTATAGTCTATACGTTGGTCAGAGGTGCATGTGTGCTTGCGCTTATTCTATAGTCTGTGCGATAGTTATTGATTACTGAATTTAATTTCTGTATTTTCGTTTATCTCAATATATATATATATACAGTGTGAGTCAGTTTTTTGTAGACAAACTTTAACAGGGGATAGAACGCACGTTTTTAAAAAGAAAAGTGCCTATAAAGATATGGCCGATCTAGCTTCCTAAGGAAGATACAGGGTGTTAAAATTTAATTTTTTTTTACATTAATGTGTAATATTTTCTGAACGGAATGATATATTCACTAAATATTTTACACATATCTTAACCTGCATAGGATCAACATGTTGTATTGTTCCTGTCGAAAATACTATAGTGGATGTTACTTTTTTCGGGTACTTCGACTATTCTGCATAATAGAACTTATTTTTCGTACGCCACTGACATTATCTGATACATATTTCTAAAATAACGGCCCCTTAGTAACAATTTTGATCTCTTGTAATTTTGCTCTAACTATGACAGTTTTCGAGATATTGGCCGTTGTTTCTCTGACAGTGTAATGTCGTTATTATAATTTTTTTTTCTCGAATTTTCTTTATGACTTATAAACGAACGCTTAGATTTTTTCATGTTTGGGGGATAATGCCTATTAATTAAGGCGCATAAAGCAAGCGGTAAGAATGTTCAAAAACTTGCACAGTGGCGGGGTGGAAGGGGTGCTCTACCCCTTTCGTAAACAGAACTTCTACGCCTAAGACTATTTAAAAAAAACTGTTATTTTCATTATCTACATACAGTTTAACAAAAATAATGTCCCTTCTTTTGTTTCGAAATTCCTGTGCGTTTCCTAGTTATTTTGATTTTTAGTGTTTGATGTGGTACTAAATTAAGTAATTTATTTATTAGCAATAATAATTATCGGCTAAATATTTAATTCTTTCAACGAAACCTACCTAAATATGGTTTGTTAAGGATTCTAAAAAGCCGAAATCTCTTTATCTCTTTCCAAGTAATTACAATTACAAAAAAAAACATTAGATGAACATTGACGTTAATGTTTATGGAGATATAAACATTTTTGAATTTATAGCAATATTTAATTAACAATAATAATTGTGGAATAAATAACAATTGTTAGCAATAATGATTTATAAATAACAATTACAAGAATTAATAACAATAACACTAGTACCTACATACATAAAATTAGATACTTTGTTCAAAATGTAAACCGTTCTTCTCAATACACATTTCACTGCGACGTATCATAGAACGTCTTAAGTTAACTAAATGATGCACCCTTATTTCATTGCAAGCATCTCTAATGCGATTTTGAAGTTCCTCAAGTGTATTAACCGGAGTGGTATACACTATTTCCTTAATGAATCCCCACACAAAAAAGTCAAGTGGTGTTAAATCGGGGGATCTGGGAGGCCACGCCACTGGACCTCCACGACCTATCCACCTCCCTGGATAGTTATTGTTTAGCCAATTTCTTACATTTCTGCCATAATGGGCCGGGCACCCATCAAGTTGAATCCAAGACTGTCTTCGTAAATTCAAAGGAATGACTTCCCATATATTACCATGGTGTTCTTCTAAAAATTGTAGGAAATTTTCTGAATTTACACGTTGTGGCAAGAAATAAGGTCCAAACACGTGGTTGCCGTAAATTCCAATCCAGACATTTGTACTAAATTCATGTTGAAAACTTCGTGGTCGAATGGCATGTGGGTTTTCATGTGCCCATACATGCAGATTGTGAAAATTTACTATACCACGACGAGTAAAACAAGATTCATCAGTCCACAGTATATTGGATAAGAAATCCCTATTATTTTGAATGGAGTTAAGAACCCACCTACAATAAGTAAGTCTTCGTTCAGCGTCACCTGGACATAAACCTTGAACAGGTTGAAAATGATATGGGCGTCTGTGATCCCGTTTTAAAACCCGGGAAATTTTACTTTGGGAAATACCAAGAGCAATAGCAGCACGTCGAGTACTTGTCGTTGGGTTCCTATTAAATTCCCGCAATATACGGTCTCTATCTCGTCCACGGTTGTTCTGTCGGCCCCCGGGTACATTTTTCAAACCCTGGTTAACAAATCGACGGTGGATACTCACAAAAACGGAATGATGAGGTTGTCTATTTTGAAATCTTCTTCGATACTCCCTAGCTGCGTATCTTGAATTCCCATTTGCGAACCCATAAATAAAACGAATGTCGGCTTGTTCGCTATTTGTAAATGTAAACGGCATGTTACACTAATTAAAATCTGGCAAATCACATAAAATAACTTTTTAATCTTAAAAATAATAATTAATAACAGTGAAAATATTCAAGATGAAGCAAAATTGTTTGTAGATAAACTTATAATACGTCAAACTGTCGTTTCAAAATATGACATAATGCTTACTTGTTTTCCAAGGAGTATAATATTTTGTTGCAATTATTACGTACAGTTACAAATACGCTAGTTTTAAATGGAAATTATTTAGCAAACAACAACAAAAATTGAAACAGAAATTGGTACATGCACAAGTTTAATAAAACTTAAAGGAAATTTTTAAGACTTTTGGCAACTGCACAATAATCTATTGTATTGTAAGTACATTTGTAATTTAACAGATTTCAACATATAAAAGTATTGTATTTGAGTAAGGCTTGATATAACAAATATTTATTTTGACTACATTGGAAAAAGATAAAGAATAAGAGATTTCGGCTTTTTAGAATCCTTAAACACCATATTTAGGTAGGTTTCGTTGAAAGAATTAAATATTTAGCCGATAATTATTATTGCTAATAAATAAATTACTTAATTTAGTACCACATCAAACACTAAAAATCAAAATAACTAGGAACCGCACAGGAATTTCGAAACAGAAGAAGGGACATTATTTTTGTTAAACTGTATGTAGATAATGAAAATAACAGTTTTTTTAAAATAATCTTTGGCGTAGATGTTCTGTTTACGAAAGGGGTGGAGCACCCCTTCCACCCCGCCACTGTGCAAGTTTTTGAACATTCTTACCGCTTGTTTTATGCGTCTTAATTAATAGGCATTATCCCCCAAACATCTACACATCTACATCCCCTAAACATCAAAAATCTAAGTGTTCGTTTATAAGTCATAAAGAAAATTCGAGAAAAAAAATATAATAACGACATTACACTGTCAGAGAAACAACGGCCAATATCACTAAAACTGTCGTAGTTAGAGCAAAATTACAAGAGATCAAAATTGTTACTAAGGGGCCGTTATTTTAGAAATATGTATCAGATAATGTCAGTGGCGTACGAAAGAAAAGTTCCATTATGCAGAATATCCGAAGTACCCGAAAAAAGTAACATCCACTATAGTATTTTCGACAGGAACAATGCAACATGTTGATCCTATGCAGGTTAAGATATGTGTAAAATATTTAGTGAATATATCATTCCGTTCAGAAAATATTACACATTAATGTAAAAAAAAATTAAACTTTAACACCTTGTATCTTCCTTAGGAAGCTAGATCGGCCATATATTTATAGGCACTTTTCTTTTTAAAAACGTGCGTTCTATCCCCTGTTAAAGTTTGTCTACAAAAAACTGACTCACCCTGTATATATATATATATATATATATATATATATATATATATATATATATATATATATATATATATATATATTTATATATATATATATATATATATATATATATATATATATATATATATATATATATATATATATATATATATATATATATATATATATATATATTTATATATATATATATATATATATATATATATATATATATATATATATATATATATATATATATATATATATATATATATATATATATATATATATATATATATATATATATATATATATATATATATATATATATATATATATATATATATATATATATATATATATATATATATATATATATATATATATATATATATATATATATATATATATATATATATATTATATTAAATTAAATATTATTATATTATTATTATATTAAATATAATATATATATATATATATATATATATATATATATATATATATATATATATATATATATATATATATATATATATATATATATATATATATATATATATATATATATATATATATATATATATATATATATATATATATATATATATATATATATATATATATATATATATATATATATATATATATATATATATATATATATATATATATATATATATATATATATATATATATATTGTATGCATGAATTTTGTAACCTAATTGTAAGCCGAAACTTGATGATTTCTATACATACATATTTATGCTGTCTGTAAGGAAAATAAATTATTGGTATTATTATTATTATTATTATGAAAACAATAGACAGGGATAGTATACATAAGTAGTGAAATTTTATTAAACAAGTTCAATAAAATTTCAGTTATATCTAACTTCTTCCTCTCTTAAAACTACTTAAAAGTCTTATAATTTAAAATTATTTTGTAACTACTAAATGTATTATTTTTGCGCGCAGTATAACGATGTTTGCAAGAGCACTCCTTTAAGAAGGTATTTATTTATCATGCAACTTTGGACTCTTAATGTTTTATGCAAGCGATATTGTGCGGTTCTTTCTTTGTTTGAATCATTGCCTTTAATTTTTTTCCCATATACTAAAGTAATGACTAGAAGTTTTCATACATTTTAGTTGTTATTGTCCTACGTCGCATTTTTACTTCTAACTTTTATAGTGCATTTTATGGTTTTTGGATGTCCACTATTAAATCGAACACAACCCGTTAGTATCAAATCTTACAACTTTGTTCAACATAATCACCTGTATTTGCTGACTTTGATTTAATAATTGAAATACTAGTCAGTTATTGATTTATTCTTTTGCTGAACTTTATTTTCCGTATACCTAATTAGTTGCGAAATCAGTGCTTTAAGTATTTTTTTGTTTCAGGTTGCCTGGATGCACTTCGAACAATCAGCAATTTTAACGGTGCACAATCACGTTATAACAAGAAATCCCCGGATTAGCGTAACTCACGACAAACATAGAACATGGTTCTTGCACATTAGCAATGTCCAAGAGGAGGACAAAGGACGGTACATGTGTCAAATCAACACGGTTACTGCGAAAACTCAGTTTGGGTACCTGCATGTTGTCGGTAAGTGAAGCTAATGCTTTCATTAACTTAACTGACAGTAGGAAAATAAATCCTTCATCGAATATCCGAAAATACTTTTAGCTGTAAAGTTCCCCCACATTTACATAGACTCCACCATCGCTTTTTTTGTAATGGTTCAAGTTAATTTGTAATTTATATACCATGCATTTCAAAATTTTGTTCCCTGAGCTTTGGCATCCACAATGAAGGGGAATCCGAGGGAATCTGAGGAATCAATACAATATATCTATGTATAGCAAATTTTATTAACGGTTAATATTGGCATGAGAGCGATCTACTGAAGCTATTATTGCTAGTATCAAATTAATATAATAATTATACTGTTGGCTTGATATAGCCTGGTATCTCCTTAAAACAGCTGACGCATTCCTTAGGTTAGTTTCAAAGGTGTGAAAAATATTACTGAAAAAAACAAAAGATGTATAGTTGCATCTCTAGTATGTTCCTTAAATCATAGTAAAATGACGGTATATCCAAATCGGTATATTTCATACTTTTTAGTATTGAAAATATTTCTGGTTGTGTATATGAGAGCCGATAAAAAAACGTTCGTGAATGCGAGCGACCTCGACATGGTAACGTCCTCCTGGAGATGACCTAGCTATGTTGTTATCTATGTATATGTTTGGGTTATATGGTTCATTCGGTTACAGAGAATGTTAGTATGAAAATATAAATCATATCAGCTGGCGTTAATGTTTATAAACATTTAGGGACTGTGTGTGACTGTGTCACCGAGCCGGCGCCTGTCAGCATTCATTGCATCACTCCCGATCGTTCCCGACAAAAATTATGTTTATTATACGGAGTGGTCAAAAATTACAAAATCTTAAAATTCGGTAAGAGTAAAGTTTGTAGTTTTTGATCACCACGTATAAAAAACTAATGTTGATTATGCCACAATTATGTTTTTATAGAGGGTGAGAAAAAATCACAAAGTTTACTCTTCGACAAAAATCATATTTTTTATACGGGGTGGTCACAAATTACAAAATCTCAAAAAAATTTTTGTTTTCAAGAAAACGCTATAATTTTTAAAAGCTTTTGCTTTCCTAAAGTAATGTCGACAACAATTATGTTTATTATACGGGGTGGTAAAAAATTACAAAATCATAAAATTCGGTAAGAGTAAAGTTTGTACTTTTTGATCATCACGTATAAAAAACTAATGATGATTTTGCCACAATTATATTTTTATACGGGGTGATCAAAAATCACAAAGTTTACTCTTACCAAATTTTAAGATTTTGTAATTCTTAACCACCCTGTTTTCAGCCATCACTATTTTTAGGTAAACAAAAACTTTTTTAAAGAATAGCATTCATTCGAAAACAAAAAATAATGAGACTTTGTAATTTTTGACCACCCCATGCAAGATAACCCGTTTAAAACGACAAGACTTTCAGGGACAAACGAACAAAAATCGTAACAAAACTGCGTTTTATTTTTATTCAATTCACTTGAGCAATTTTTACCAGTTGTGTCTGGTATTTTCAATACTTCTGCGATACTTGCGTAAGATGCAAGACCTGTGATTTTTTTATTTAGTAAATAATTCAAAAAAATATGTTGAAATTGTGTGGTTTAGTAGTAAAGTAGTAGTGGAGTAAAAACTTAAAATTAAATATCACCAGGTAATGAGGACATACCAGTTTTCATTATTAAAATACCTTTTACTAAACATACCTATTTAATTAATGTGTATTTTTTCGCTGACATATTTCCAGATAACCTAAAAATAAGTAAAGTTCTACCCATCTTTAAAAGAAATGATCCTCGTAATCTAGAAAATTATGTCCCTGTAACTGTAGCTACAGGTTTTAAATAAAATAATTAAATATTGCTCCCTGGATATACTAGAAATATTTATCGATGATAATTCTCTCAAATAATCAGCAAATTTTCATAATTAAAGATCAACTATATCGGTCGTCCATTCATTTTATGATACTATTTCCAAACATATATAACATAGACATTTATAAAATAAACATAATTCCTGTTGGAATTTTTTTGGCTTCAGCAGGGTATTTGACCACATCAATCACGAAGAATTACTCTATAAGGGCGTGTGTGTATCTTATTATAAAATAACTGGTATTGCAAGTTTCGATTCGGATCGAGCGAAACAAATTTTTAAAAATTTATTTCCAGAGACTGGCAAACTAACAGTGACAGGTTCGAGCAAAAAGTGAATAACAAGGGCATGAAAGCTTATTTATAATGTCGGTGTTTATCTATTCCAGACTTTGCAGTATGCACTATGCAGTTAAATTATTATAAGTGTAGCTTACAATGTGGGATCGTTCGTAACTTGGATTGAAATGGATAAGTTTATATTTGAAAAGCCCCAGTCAGTACCTATGTGGCCATAAATAATAATATTATTATTAGGTCCGAAAGCTAGAAGTAAACTTAGACGTTACACAGGGTCGATATTGGGACATGTGTAATATTTTCGTTCTTCAAGAAGTTGCATTGTTTGACCCATGTAGACAAGTGTAGCAAAAGATGGGGCATTGTATTTGAAGCTTCGAAATTGGGAAGAGTACCTATACAGGGCATTGTCTGAGATAACTTCCGCAATAATGCTTGTCGATAGCTGGATAGCGGGGGGCATGCATGGGGGTTGGAAATCGGAAAACCCTTCCTATGCGGAGAATGTCGAACAATTTTCATTTAACGGGCCGATTACAAGCAATGGATCTTTACAAGCAGTTGGCCCTAAAAATTTCAATACTGATATTTCAAGAATCTTCACAATATTTGTCCTTTTATTATAAATATTTATAATAAATATTTTTATAAAAACGTCCCATGGACGTTGAGAATTGTAACTAGATTAAATCTAACAATGTTTTCTTAATAACTAGACTTAGCTGTTGAGTATATGAGTATCCAGTGACACACTCCACATAACACTAATCACTTGGTTCATGTGATAGATATATTATGCTTAGAAATCTAGGCACTTTCACTGTCACTACATCAATTCGAACGGTTTTAGTCGCCGTCGAACAAGTCCGTTGTTGTCGAGTAGTGATATCACTTCGGCGTTTTCGTGGCTTTCTAGCATCTTCTGATGTTTGCCTGCAAACCTCTTAATCTCATCTTCAATCATAGGCAATATTCAGGTCACGATGGATGTCTTCATTGCGGATGTACCACGGCGCTTTGACGATGCCTTGAAATACTTTATTCATAGCCAATACATTGGTCTAAATTTGAGATTTATTTGCTCACGTTTCTTCTTCACATGTGTTTTCCATTGAAGTTTTGCATCTAGGGTCATGCTTAGATCCTTTACTTCGTTGGCACGTGGGATTGTGTGCTGGATGACAATCACTAGCCATATTTCTTGTTGGTGAAATTGACGTCAATTGATTTCACCTCATTTAATTTGATGCGCCATTTCTTTGTCCAAGTGTTGACATTGTTGACTGCTGTTTGAAGTTTGGTCGTGGCTGACTGTATGTCTTGGTCAGTAGCGAGCAGAGCAGTGTCGTCGGCGAATGTTGCCGTAATGACTCCGTCGCTTTGTGGGATGTCGTTGGTGTACAACAGGTAGAGAATAGGTCCAAGGACACTGCCCTGAGGTACTCCAGAACAAATATTCTTGAGGTCAGAATGTTCTTCTCCATATTTAACTCTGAAGTGACGTTCGGTAATGTATGAATGCAGACTTTGGCTCATTTGTCGTGGCAAATATGTTTCTAGTCTGTATTCCATGCCCTGATGCCACACTGGGTCGAATCCTTGGGCTACATCTAGGAATATAGTACTTTTATTATAAATATTAGAATACTTTTATTATAAATATTAATAATTAAATATAAAAAATATTGAATAAAAAAAATATAATAATGTTATAATAAGATATGTCCATTAGTAAAATTCATAGAATTCATAGAACTGTAATGTGTTTATATGCTTAGGAGTATAAGTACTTATACTCCTGGCTATATAAATGACGCTCAATATTATTGAGTAACGTCACATAAGTTGTGATGGCGTTTGAAGCAAACAGCATTTAAGCTACTATCTGGTGATATAAATAATGCCGGCTCACTACATTTTAAAAAGTCCTTAAAAGGAAATTTTAATAACAAAAAATGCATATTGCCTTGACTTCATTAAATGTAAATGTGACTTTACGAATACAATATTCGAAAAATGGCCTCGGTATATTTGCATTATTAATTGAAGTATTTTGAATTTTGTCTATATTACGTGTATG
The DNA here is from genome assembly GCA_964058915.1 of Tetropium fuscum. Classification (NCBI taxonomy): domain Eukaryota; kingdom Metazoa; phylum Arthropoda; class Insecta; order Coleoptera; family Cerambycidae; genus Tetropium; species Tetropium fuscum. The sequence goes on along the minus strand of CAXKVY010009367.1, from coordinate 11,431 downwards.
TATAAATTTCACTTCTCTAGTTTTAAGATTTTGACTTACTCCTCTGAAATTCTGTATTTTCGCAAAGGGAAATAAAGATATCTATCTATATAAGTCAAACAATATTTTATTTATCAGTTGAAGTTATTGTCATAATTAGCAAAAACATATTTTCTTACCATATTTCAGGAGATACAGAGAATGTCTTTATCATCACCAGACTTAGTGAATGATGGTCATAACAACGAATAACAAATGAGGTTAAATTGAAGCAAAATTTTACCGAATTATTTGTTATTTTTTTCTGACAAAAATGGAACTACACAAATTACGTCAAAACTACATATATATATATATATCATAACTGACCTAAGAACTCCCATTTATAATGTAATTTCTATAAGCAAATTACTGGATAAAATATTAGTACTTTAATTTGGTCGCAATAGCAGTATTTTTAAATATACCTCATAGATTTTGTATTAATATTTAAATGTTGTTTCAATCTTGTACATATGGCGTTAAATACAGGCGTTCTTCAAAGCTCCAATCTGGTACAGCTTCTGTTCTTAATATTTATAAACGACTTCATTAATGTAATTAAATGACTCAAAGATATCTTTGCAGATGGTTTTTAAATTTATAAAACAATAGCTCACATACAAGACTACCACGCTAGTAAAAATTTTTCTTTATTATTACAAGTACGCTTCTTCAAAAGGCATGCTGTATGAAATCGGAGACTCCAAGTGAAAACACCTCACAAGTCATAGGTGTACGCTATTGCCAACAATCTTAATTTGCACTGTGGTACATGTGATATTAACTTCAATACATTGTCTGCTATCAAGGTGTGTAATATCGCTTAATTTACCTGCTTGACTGTTATTTGTTTTGTATTTGTTATTGTAGTAATTACTACTGGATTCCTTTATGTATGTTAATTATTTAGATTTTAACGTTTAACGTTTTATATTTTACATTATCTGTATCATGCATTTACTACAATACGCCTGCTATAAATAAATGTCTTATTATTATTATTATTATTAAAATAGGGTTTACAGGAGCAGAAAAATTTGATATAATGATAGAATAGAAGCAAAATTTTAACTGTTTTAACGAAACACAATTGTAGTACCTAATTTTTCTTTAAACAGTTAAGGGAAAATATTAAATGAAATTAGAAACACTTGATTTCAATACGAAGTCGTATAAAATATGGATCTAGAGACAAAATTCTAAGGACAAATTTCCCCCATCTTTCAGCGTCATTTCAAATACCGCAAGACAAGAAAATTACTTTTATTACGACACTCGAGATAAACTTACAAAATAAAACTTTTGTAGAGCATCTAATTCAGACAACAAATCTTTAGTGGGCGCGTATCTTTTTCCTATGTGTAAATTAGTCACCTGTCCTTGTTTGTACAACCATTTGCTATCTCATTTATAACGTGCAAAGAAAATACATAAAGAATACTATATAGCGAATTACTGACGGTGACGGACCCAAGAAAGTTTTATTTTGATATACACAATAAAGAGTAATCGTAAATAATTATATCACATTTATTTAAGCCAATTCTGATGCATATTTTTAACGTATATATTTCCTATAATAATAAAGATAACAAAGTGAAACAAAAATAAGATGATGAGAAAATATGCTAAGTACGAACACATTTTTAAGATGATGATTATCATTTATTTTGATGCAAAATATTTACTTTTTGGAATATATCTCCTAAGCCGCTGACTGGCTATACCATTGTCCGTCAATACAAGCGAGGTTTTAGGCTCCTGTTACTTGTGGCGCAGGCGCAGGTACGAATTCTTCATAATACTTTTACGACGAGCTCAGAGCGATTATGTAATTTCAACTGCATTGTCAAAAGTGTTGCAATTAGTTACTTGTATTATGCGGAGAGTTATCTTTTTGCTAGAGATCTGTAGTAACAGATGAACAATAACTTATGGGGTCACAGTTGTTAATTAAGAAATTAATGTTTCTAACTTATAATTTGTGAGATCAGTTAAAATTTAGCAGCGGTTTTGCTAAACTCGTCACCGCTTTAATTATTGTGATTTATATTTCCATACCGAAGTGTGTGTTGGTGTAGGGTTGAAATTCTTATTATTCCTTGTTATGCAATACATCAATTGCTTTTAACTTTTAACAAGCAAATGGCAGTTTTTAAAATATGGAAATTAACGTATTCAACTGTATTTTTTATTTAGCCAAATAACCAATTATTCAGCTATTATTTTATTCATATGCACAATTAGGAGTAAATATATGTTAGATAAATCACCTGAAAATATACAACTGTCTATATGTGATCATTACGTAATTAAAGTTAAGTAAGAAAAGTACTATTTTGTGTAACAAGCAGATTTCTAGGTTTCTAGATTTCGAGCAGAGCAAAAGGATGCGATTTACACAAATAATGTTTCCTAACGTGTTTCATACGAGATTTTTTCTATTTTCACAAATATTGTATGAGATTCTGAATTTTATACGTCTAAAACAATCCAGTAGGTTGTAACGGTGTGACAGCTTGCCACTTTCATAGCTTGTGTAGTGGTGATCACTGCCAGTCATCCTGGCAGGATCGCCATGTAGTGGTAATCTACAAGATCACCATATAGTCTGTTAAACTACCTCTAAATGAAAACACAGTAGGAACGCATCAACAACGGTTTATTGAAACCCAATACATTGGTAGAGCGATTACAGCTTAACAACAATTAATTGAATCATGTGTATGATTGACTAATGTGTATGTGACCTAGTTAGCATTAGTTGTTTAGTCAGCCGGCCTTGTAATGCGAAATATTTTACTTTTCGTAACTGGTTGCGAAAAGAAAGACGTTTCCTAATGTTAAAGGGTTTTGAAAAGTGTTTAAATTAGAAAAATATATTTCTTCACATATTTTCTCGGATTTTAGAGTACTCAAATGCAGCAAGAGTGAAGGTTATAATTAACATATAGCTTGTGAATTAATGAATGTCGGAAATCTACCAATTAATAATAAAAAGGTATTTCTGTATACATGTCAAAATACATTTACTCCAATACCCCAATACTTTCAATACTAAGTATCTAAACATTCTGGGTGAATATGGATATGCATCAGCAATAAACAAAAATACCCGGGTCCAGGGAGACACACAAACAGGCCTTGTCATATATTTTTGAAAACTCTCATTCTGTTAAGGAAACGCATTATAAATATTACATGAATTATACTAAATTAAAAAATGAGTTAAATAGAGAGATTTTTAATGAGATATACGCTGCTGAAGATATAGATGACATAGTGGACATATTTATAAGTATATTACAGAAACATATAAATAATTGTAAAATTAAAATTAAAAGATATGAGATAAAAAGGAACCAGTGGATAACAAATTAATTGATACAATCAATAGGCAGAAGAAACCCAATGCATAAAACTGCAATTAAATATCCTAATAATATAAATTTAAAAAATGATTACAAAAGATATCGAAATAAATTAAATGGCATAATTAAAATAACAAAATGAAGTTATTATAAAACATAATCAAACAGAGTTATAACAGCCCCGCAAGAATGTGAAAATGTATTAAAGATATTCAGGGACAAAATAATAATATCAAAGACCAGCGTAAATAACTAAAACGGTGAGATTACACTAGATAAAACAAAAATAGCAAACTATTATAACAAATTCTTCAGTGATATAGGCAAAAAACTAACTGAAAATATTAAAACACCCAATAACCGATTTCCATCAAAATCATCAATCAAACTCATTCGTGTAGGTAATCACAATAGGATGAACATATACATATACATACATACATCAGATAAACAGAATGTGACGAAAGTAATAAGCGAATTAAAACTCCCGGTACTGATATCCTAAAGAGTTCGTTTAAGTTGTCCCATCCTGAACTTGAAACCCCAAACGATCCAAAAAGAAAGCAACCAGTAATGTAATCTACCACAATGTAACCGCAAAGTCTTCACATAGTTGAATAAGTTATATTCTCAAAATTTAATTTTCTTATATAATTAGTAGTACCAAAGAACTTGCCGGACATTGAAGAATGCCTTATTAATATGCCCTTTACTTAGGTAAAATGAAACTAAAATTGGCAATAAAATTCTTACCGAGAATCTCTTCGACCTTACGTAAAAAAAGATATGAACCAGCCATCATCAACATATCTGATAACTATGGATCGAGATGTAGCAATATCATAGAAATATGAGTTAACACTCAATAGAAAAAGTTACACCATTATTTCACGTATTGACTGTGACACGACATCTATTGGAAATACAGAATTCCATCCAAGTCGTTTGCCTGTAGCCTATCGATCATAAAACTCTAGTTATAATTTGAGAAGCATATAACATATGTCGTGCTGAAGGCAACATGTAGAAGCATTTAATATAAGTATGATTGAAAATATGGATAAATAAGCCAACTCTGCCTTTTGTTATTTTAATTTGGACCATACTTGTCTTATAAAACAGGCACTTTAGCCGTCTATGGAGGCCTCAAGTAGTCTGTTCATTCCCATTCGAGATTGAATCTTTGATGAGTAAATTGAGAGGGTCGTTGTCAAGCTATTTAATTCCTTGTTTTTGTTTTTCGTATTTTTAAATCGATCATATTTTGTTAGATACAGTGGTTTCATTTCTAGAAAGTATTCCGCGGTGCCACAAGGCTCCAATGTAGAACCTCTCCCATTCCCTATTTACAGTAACAACAATCTAACCGAGGAATTAGATATGTTATTTGCAGTTGATTTAAAAAGCTATTCACCTATTTACGCGATAATAACCCACTTGTATATGAATATATCTAACTACAACGTATTAATAAGGCGTAGTAATCAGGTAATCCGATACTTATACAAGGTTAATAATGTCACTCAACCATTGCGGTTTAATTAAGAATTTTGGCATAATTTTTGTGATAAATTAACCTTCAAGAGGCATTTAGAGAATGTTACCCCAAATGCATTATCGATGTTGGGTTTCATTTTGAGAAATTGCAAGTCATTTACTAATATTAATGCATTGAAAATATTATATTTCATACAAGGTTCGCAGCAAATTAGATTATCGCGCGCTAATATGGTGCCCATACGGCCAAATGAAAAAAATGGCCGGGGAAAAATGCAATACATTTTTTTACTTTGGAATTTAATCCATGAAGGGATATGATCATAACGCTTTTTTATAACGATTTAATGTTAAGTCACTTGAGCATCGCAGAATAAGCCTTTTTTTTCTTTAATTATTTTAGTATTGATAATACTTCTGGGCGCGTATCAATATATCAACAGTTTATTCAGTAGAATGTTTATATTTCAAACACGCATCAGTAATAAATATTATCAGCTTCGCTACCCCGACGGGCACCGGCAGCATAGGCGCAGAATGTATTTAACAGTCAGGAAGTTAAGTAGTAAGTAGGCGCTAATCAGCACCGTTGCTAAATTGGTTCAATATAATTATAAAGTTGGTAAAATTTACTTGTGAATAATTTTTAAAAAATACTCCATGCAACAGTTGTTAATAATTTCTGTCAACAGTTTTTGGTAAGCGCTACTCAGCGTGACATATAACTAATTATAATATATAAAATGATTTACAAAAAAATGTCAATAAATTTAAAATTTCTATCTTTGCACTATTGACTGAATTCGAAATAACAGGAGGAGCACTAAATCGCCTTTTAAAAAATACACTCTCGGAAAAGTACATGTCTTTATTTATACAACTTGATTGCTGATATCAGAAATGCAAACAAGAAATATAAAAATATTACATCATTGGCGTACCTATTTAACAACCCTCAAGGTTACGTCACCACTTTTAGCAGGAAAATTAAATTAATAATAAACTGTACCGCCAAATTTAAATAAACTATTTCACTTATAACAAAATTTCGATTGCCCCTTCTATTTCTGAAACGGCTGATTTTTCGACATGTAAAAAACTGATATCATTTTCACGTTTTCCACAATACGCCGATTACGAATTGTAACATAAATAAGTGAAAAGCTTGAAAATGCCTTGTGAAATTGTGGAACATTCTTAGAAAATGCGAAAAATTGTCTTTACAAGTCCGTGTAATATATCGTTTTCGAGGTTTTCACCTATTTATAAAATTCGCAATCGGCGTATATTAAAAAGCACATAAAACGTGAACTAATATTTTTACATTTCGAAAGGGTCGAAATACGATGCATTTTTCACATTTTCCACTTTTCACGTAAATTTAAACCCAAAATCCAAAAAAACCCATGGAACACCATTTTTTGGGCCAAAATATCTACTTTCTTATGAATTAGAAATAAAAAAAATAAATATGCTACCCGGGCTTGCCAAAAACGGGTTGTTAAAAAAAGGCGATAAAAGGTTAGAAAAAGGCATAGCCAGCTCTTAAGTTGGTTAGATACGTTTGTAACTACCGTCAATTACAACAAAATAAAAATAGGTTGTATTATTGTCTTAGTGTACAAAATAAAAAATGCCTCATATGTGGTACGAGCATCACTGAAGTTATGAGCGGTGGAACTTAAGTAACTGTAACTGGTGTATTTATGCTTAATAAGTGTTTAAAATAAATAGCATACAATAATATATGAATAGCCATTTTGATAATTTATTTGTAAGTGTTTATACGTGTATCATTTTAATTATTTCCAAATTAAATAATTTCTTTTTGTTGGTTTTGGTTTATTTGAATCAAACCTTTCATCTTCATTTTAACAATACATATATCAATGTGGTTTTCCTAATGTTTTCCTAATGTACGTTTCGCAATCGGCGCCAACCACAACCAATATTACTTAGCACATACTGAAGTTATTTTAACACAACCATTACTTGATTATACCAGGTATTAAAATTTGCAAAACCGAATCATGTAATCATCAATATTGGACGCTAGTAAATTTTGAGGGCGGTCACACGTGCAATAAGAAAACAGGATTTGTTATTGCGCGAGAACCGCTCTCGACCGATATCGTAAGTTTCGTAAGTTTTGCCTGAAGTTTTCTCCTAGCGACTATTTCAATTGGGCATAATAAATGCAAAATTTTTCATTTTCAGTATAATTATCATCCTAAATTTCTGCGATCCATCACCACAAACCGATAAAAATTGTTATTTTGACACAAGAACTGTGTAACTAATCAAGTACTGTACTACAGTACACAAAAAGTTGTGTCTAGTATTTTCAATACGCCTAAGACACTTCCGTATACAAAGGTCTGTGATTTTGTTTAAAATAGCTAATCGATAAGTATATAAAATACTTATTTAGTGTATGTGTATCAACCGTAGTAGTAACGATGCTAACATCAAGGCGGGGATTTTGTATGTATATTTTTACCGTCAAACAGAGGTTCGGACGTGGGCACAAATTACTCAAAAATCATCATAATTGGATATTATTACATATAAACGTGTTCGCTATAGTGCTAGTGAACGAGATAATGTTCAATCCTCATTTTTAATGTTAATTTTCAATGTTAATTTTTCAAACATATGGCGGATATATGTAGTATCTTGTATGCAGAAATAAGTTACCATGTAAACTCCAATAAGACATTTTATTAAAATTCCCGGAAGAAAATCATCTTTTATTGATGATAAAAAAGAAGTAAAAAGTTACAAAATTTAAATATAAGACAGCTTGATCGTTTTGCTCGGCTCGGTTGAATATAATGCAATTCAAGTATATTAGAGAGTCCAGCAGTCGTTGGACAATCATCAAACATCCCCAAGAGGACTGACGATTTGTTCTGCCTTGGAATACCAACCTTAGGATGGTCTCCGTACAATCCAAACTACGTTTTACCGGATTTTATCTACCATCCCCGCTGAAAATTATGATCGTAACGTTGCAATCTGATAAAATTGTTATTCCCCACAATACATTTTTATATATGAAATCAAACGTTCGGAATGCATGAGGAATAAATTTCGTTCTCTAAGTTCACTCCAGTGATTCAGGGTACGCAGTTATATTAAGAAATACAGATTTGCTTACTTTTTAGTGTGTGAATATACATGGTGTATCTTAGTGACGTACTTCAGGTTGTGATTATTTAGGTCAGTTTATGGAAAAAGCCTAGGAAAAGATCTATAAGCACATGATGAAAAAATTAAACAAAGAAAATCGTGATTACATGCGGGATGGATTTCAGGATTTTAGTTTCACCAAACTTAAGGAACAGTATGAGGAATAAAAAAAAATTTTCAACGAAACTCACTTGAACGGTATCGAAAATATTTTTCTATGAAACTCCCCAAAAAAAAAATCAGAAAAGGACAAGAAATTTCTGCTGAATATATTTAATTTCTGTATTATTTAGCAACCAGTAATTATATGGGGCAATGCGTTTATACAATTTCGGACTGATGATGACTAATCATGCAGAATAAAAACATTCCTATATTACCGAATTTAGCAATATTAAAAATTATATCTAAAGTAGGTACTTTCCGAGATTTAAAAATAACGAAAACAAAATGATATTGCCTGTAGCAAAAAAAATTGCGGCCATTGGGACATGTTCATATAAACTTTTCGTCAGAAAATGACCTAAAGAATCACAACCTGAACACCCTGCATGTCCTGAATCGAGTAAATACTCGTGTCGCCGTCTGCAAAGCAATTTTTATATTTACCTAAGGAAGATTGTCTTAGTGTGTTTACTATGAAAATTTATCTAGGTAAATACTCATCGTACTACCTCGGTTTCTATTAAAATAAAAACACAGTATGTTTCTAAACATTGTTTAATTAACATAACTACAATGTTATGTAAATTTGCTATTAATTTCCGGTTGATATATTTAGGTATATAGAAAGTTAATTATTCAATTGTTAAAATAATGCAAATACTAAAGACGTTGGTTGTACATTAAGTAGAACTAGAGAAAAGCTGTAGAAATGAGAACTGTTATGGTAAAGGCAGACAAAGCATCTACTGCTGCATATATCTCGATATAAAGGATACTTTAATTAAAATTCAGGGGAACAAGTTCATTTGAAAAATATAATAAAAAGATTGACGTGACACCGAAAGCCAAGCTTAAAAAATGTCAGAAATCATTATGATTTATCTATCTTTCTGAAGGCTCCCTAAAATATCCATAAAGGAACCAAAGCAACTTTTATCAATACATTGTCACCTTCAGCGTGGAATGGAATTTTTTATATAAAAACCGCACTCAATATCCCCTAAAGTACCAAACGCTTCTTATTATTCTCACATTTTAAAATAGTAATGCGCTGCGCCGTTTAATCTCGTTTGTTTTCGAGTAAAACGTGTGCATTAACATAAATATTTAATGAGTTACTTTTATATTTCTTGTGATCTCTGAATGTATGCTAAATAAATAACAAACATTGTATACATAGCAATAATATAAGTGGTCCTCTTTGGGGGAGCACTTGTGTGTTATTGACAATAGTGGCATTATCACAGGCCATATTCTACATCATACAAAGGCCGACAATTACTAGATTTAAGGGAATTTCAGTCATCCCACAGATTTCAATTATAACTCCAGTTCCAAAACCTCAATTCCATTGAATGTAATTGACCAGGTAATGGCTTTAGCCAAGGCTTCACCTTACAGACTTTGAAATAGCAATTCTGATGCTAGTTTGCAAGCCAACCTCCCTAAATCATTACCATTATGTTCAATCTTCTCAAACTCGTTCAACACTATAGCCACTATCACCTTTCAGTGGCGTCCACGCCCTAACTCTCCTAATTTGTGTATATATATATATATATATATATATATATATATATATATATATATATATATATATATATATATATATATATATATATATATATATATATATATATATATATATAGTAAATGTAGATTTCATTTTTAAAAACATTTTTTTACTGGCACAAAGAAATTGAATGTGATTGTTATAATAGAATATTTTAAAATGACTCAGCGAGTTATATTATAATATAACAAGTGTTTCAAAAAGCGTCTTTGACTTGTATTGTTAAAGCAATAATTTTGTATTGACATTGTTAACGCAAGCATAAGCATGCTAAGATCTAAATGCAATTTTCACATGGGAATGCTTCACATGGGAATATCATATTTGCAGGAAGGAAGTTTTTAGCGCTTTTGATAAGAAGTATCAGATTACTTATGATATTTATCACGTCTGGGATAACTCACATAATATTATAATATTTTAGCTATATAACAACTCCCCTTTGTTAAGAAAAGTTGGTGTAATTCAGCGAGTTTTAGGGGAAATCTTGCATCTTTTTCGGTACGCCGGTGAGGTCTTCTTCGTACGAGGATTTTCTTCAGCATCTCGTTGGATGATTCTTCCTCGGATTTTTTGCAGCATCGTTGCATTTCCAAGCGATATAAATGACGAGAAGTACAATTATGGTACCCATAGTTAAATATGTACCTACTTAGGGAAATATGTTTTATTATAAATGGTTCATTTATTAATTTGTCCCAAGTCTTTGGAATATTGCGCAAGCTTATGATTAGCTATATCCTGGTTTTATATATATAAGTGGTCGAATTGGAGAGGTTCCAATTAGGGTAATTGAAGATTTTCGGGTATATCACTACAGCAGTCATATGGTATAGGTAGTAGGTGGGAGTTGTCTGTGACATTAAAGGTATTACGATCTTCTGCTTGCACTTTTATTATCCCGACAAATGCGTAACAATCCGGTTGAAGCTTTCGTATAGAATTTTTGTTAACACTGGTGATTCTAGTGTCCTTCAAATTACAGTTTATAGTGATATGAATTGGTTCGGAAACAAGTAATTATTAACCACACATTGTGAACGTTGTAGGCTTGACCATAAACAAGGGAACTATCACAGTTTCCTGGAATTTTTCTGAAGTTCTTCAGGAGTTGGGCTTCACACGCTGCATTGCTGTCCATTGGGTAGGCGTAAAGGTATCAACATAATTTCTTATGAACATTGAGTTATATGCATGTGCTCAGATCTCAGACGGGTATGTAAATTAAGGAATCAGCGTTACGCGTAATGAATTTTTGTGAAAATGACAATATATGTGATGTAGTCCAGTTCTATTGTCTAATATCGGGATAGGACAGAAATGATACAGGGTGTATAGCTGTTGTTCTACTACTGGTATTCTTAGTACGAACACAAGGCCCGATTTTAACCAAAAGACTTCTAATTCGATAATTTCCAAATATTGAGGAATTTTACTGGAAGGGGTAAATTATTTTTTACTAGATTTTGAGAAATCTTCTGAAGTGAGGTAATCAAATTTTCGGGTGTAATGATGGAAGAATGTCTTATTTTTTAGCGGGCAAACGCGATTTAGTTTTATATATCATCGACGTTGCTTTGAAAGTACAAGTAACTTGTGTCATAATTCAGAT